>JABXWE010000028.1:0-169235 GCA_014611495.1 Limonius californicus
ATAAAAACTCCCTAGTAATCGATTTGACGTAAAATTTTCTACATAAATTTATTTAAAATACTCTTAAACTTCCTCAATAGAAAAAATAGTATAAAGAACACGTTTCATAAGACCACTTGTCGCACTCGTCTGTTGAAAAACTCGACGCTTGGCGTCTCGTTTTTCAAACTTGGACTCGTGCGTTAAGAAAAGGCCTTATGAAACTAGTTCTTTAATATACTATTTAATATTGCCATAGCCACCATAATTTGATTATGTTACATAACTTATTGGAACAACCGTGCGGCAAAACTTATCATTTACTTTTTTCGTCAATAACTCGATAACGAAGGTCAATCGGAAAAATATCCTCACTATTATTTTGCAAGTTTTGGTTGTTAATTGTATTTCTTAAATCTGGTCTCTTAAATCGTATTGCTTTAATTTTATCACTTAAATTTTATGTAGATAATTGACATACATTTCAGGGTACTTACGTAGCACGAGAGACCTTTCTTCATCAGACACCATTTGTAATAAATCAGCCTTTACTGAAAATATTTCACGCATTCAACGCTGTTTTAGTAAACATAATTTTAACATTACAGTAATAAAGTTATTTCTTCTAATTATAAGAAATACCCAATAAAGTACTCCTGTTAGCCTTAATTAACTCAAAAAATTCCATTGCAAATGTTCTTCCCCGTACCACAAATTGAGTAAATTATACCGGGCATTTGTTAACTAGCGCACAAGTGTTTGAGGCTATATAGATAACAAGAAACTTAGAAAATTGATGTTTGAATGTTGCAAATTATCGTTACAATCGACGTATTGCTACACTACTTGTCTTTTCACTTTCAATTAAAAAATAGTTATAAAGGTGTTATTTGCCAAGTTTTCATAAAGCAGCACTGTTCTTAAGCCTCTTGTAATCTTCAGTTTGATTTGTTCATAGGCCCACAAAATTTAACGCTAGTATAGAATGTACATAATATGCTTTCATGCATGCTCTCGCAATATGCAAGGCAATAAGTACATATCAGTTTATCTTTAATCACATAAACCGTATTTAGCAGCACTAATTATCGCAAACGGTAAGAAGGCTCGTTTCTGTAATAATTGATTTTGAAAATACAATTTTTGAAAAGCGCAGATCGGATGATGTTTGACTGTTTTTATCTAATGGGATTTTGAAACGTTGCTACAGAAACATATGTACACTTTTAAAAATAGATAGGGGAAAGTACTTGAAGTCCGGGAGGCAATTTTGCACCTTAATATGAAAGCTTCTTGTATTTCGGGTAAGCAGTGATGTGTTCAAACTATTAGAACGACAATGGACGTTTTGATATACTCCAGCATTGGTTATTTGAGAATGGACTTAATCAAGCAGTGGTAAATAATTAGTAGTCTTAATGGCGGCGAGTGTAGGGTGTCCGGTCACGTGGTGCGGCATGTGACTTGGAACCACGGAGCAGTGACAATTCGGATAGCAATATCCGGTTAACAGTGTCATTTAATCAGCCGCTCCGGGATATTGATCCGGGCCGCATTTCATTACGTGCCCACTTACACACCACTGCCTGATGTAGTCGCGAGCTCGTCCCTTTTTATCCGCTCGTCTTTTGTAGTTTTGTCCTCTGGTTTCGGCACTTTCGCTCCGCCGAAATCCGAAACTTGCCAGAAACTCCCCGAAAATTCGATCCGCACGGCGCGAGTAGATGCCGCGTTCGTTAGAGACTTTCATAACCTCCAAGAATTAAGAAGGATAATAATTAATGCTAGCAAGGGTAAGAAGTTTCGCGGCGGGGCCATACAATAATGCGGGGGTGATTGATGCAGCGGCGTTAGCGTCGCTTCACTTCATCGCTGGTTCACCGCGGACCGATAACCGACTGATGATGGATCGTGCCAAGTCACCCTCGTCATCTCTTATATATGCTTTCAACAAGTAATTGGCTCTTTTGCACGCTCTTTTCTTGCGAACCTCGTGCCTAGAGCACAGTTTTCACGGCCTTTGTGCTCCGTACGTACATTCTTTAAACAACCTACCCCATTCAAGATATTATACTGGCACAACATATGCGTGTATTTGTGTCAGATGTTCATAAGAATTGCTATCTTGTACCCCTAAACTGCTGAATGATAAGTGTGTTGCTGTGTACAACGCGTTTTGCAAGATACTAAAATACCAGAGGAAATTTTGTTGTGTCGCAATAAGATCATTAAAGTTGGCGGTACCGTGTTGGAGAAGGGGCCATAATATACAGAGTAATACTTACAATGAACAAACAATTTTAAAATATTATTGTAGTTTGTGATTGACTTCAAAAAGGGCAAGAGAAACAATACTGGGAAATATTGGTACATCCGAAATAAATTCATACAGATACAAACCCTCAATGAGGATACTAAAAGTTGAATTAAAATTAGTTATTTATATTTTTCAAATAATATTTCCAATAAGATTTAATCCATGAAGTTAATGGTGACGACTTCTATTATTTTAATAGAACTTGAAAACTAATCGTTAACCTATTTACTTATTATAGAGTTTGTTAAGATTTAATCATTTTCTCAGTTTGCCCTATAAACGAAGCGCTATTTATTTTTAACGGTACGCTTATAATGTTTTCAATTCTTTAGTCCTATGACAGAAAACATATATGCAACGTTCATCTGGCTATGTATATGGTAAAGGAATAATTATGGCTGTGATTTTCGTTGTAGAACACTGTTAGATTCCGTGGTTGCAGTTCACTGATTATCAGTGACGCGTAAGCGTGAACAAATGGCTAATACTGTCGATTCCGCTTAATCGGGACACATTGGGACTCAAAATTAAAGAATGAGTGTTTCCGTTAGGCATTGGGGAATTCTTGAATAAAAATATAAATATTAGAAAAACAATAGGCAGCGGACCGATGATGACTTGTGTTAAGTGGTTCCTAATTTTTTCCAGCACAGCAATTTAACTTGAAAGTGCCAAATCAGTTATATATTCTCTGAGGCTTGTAAAAGCAGACAAGCTACAGGTCGGTCCTTATCTGATAATGCTGGGTGTCGTTTCCAAATGACGACGCGGTCTAAGTCGAAAGTAAATTGTAATATTGACAGTCAAGTCAACTATAATTGACTTAACTGTCAATATGCAATATTCCTTGACAAGATGCTAATAATTATTAGCATCTTGGCAAGGGATATATATTTTTAAAATAATTATGAAAAAGTGAGTCTACCATAGTACCATACGTAGTAAACTCGCGGCGTAGCTGTTAGTGAATATACGTTAACTCCAACAAATTGGAACACGCCTAACAATGTCAAATGTCAAACATATGAATGACCGGCGCCCCGCCGACAGCAAACAGATGTGACGTCTGATGAACAAGGTTTAAAAACAGCGTTTAAGTGCTATTATCCACTGCATTTCGTAAAGTCTCCATATTAAACTGTTTACAATTTTTCTTGTTATGATCCTAAAATTTCCCCGTTGTATTACATGTTTTTATCTTAAATACATTGTCCCGATTAAACCGACTGGTGTACCAAATAAGCGATGTATATTGCTGTTATTTTCTTTATTTGGTTTCTATTTTTCAAGATTTGACCCAAATTAGCGGCTGCCCCGATTAACCGGTGGGCCATTTAATAGGAATCGACTGTATTATTTTAACTGCCGATAGCGTAATACAGAGATCAGAATTGTGTATTTATATGTAAGCATGTTATGTTCTTTTAAAAATTGCCGCTTTATTTGATATAATTTCGTACTCTAATTGCCGCTCCATAGGAATTAAAAACGTTATTTTAATTGAAGTTTTATGTTGGTTACAGTTTCGCTATTTTGTTTTTAAAGATTGAGCTGTGTTGACAGTTCCCTTTGTGAGTCAGAATTGCCGAATATTGTTTTTTTTTCGCGCTTGACCTTCGACGCTTTCTGCGAATTGTCAAATTGTTCTGGAATATTCCATGATATTTCGAATTATGTTGCAATGTTTTGGGGGTAATGCAGGTTTGAGTCGTGTGAGTTCCTCAGTCAGTTTTATATCTCTGATGGCTCCGGTCGCTCGAGTCCATCTACGAGGGCCGTTACGAAATTAAAACGTCAGCCTTCGATCTTCGCTGAACTCCGGTCTCCGAAATTACATCAATTGTTTTTGTCTGAACGTTCAAATTAAAAGCCTGTAATATGAAACTCTAAAATCACCATTTGCTGTCATTTCTTTGTACATTTGACATTTTGTTTTTAATAATTCAATTATACGTGCGTTAAAATTTATTGCCTCTTTTATTATTGTCCATTCCGTATGTGTACGAATTTTACAAGCTTTATATATATAGGAGGAGGCACAATAAAGGTGAGTTCGATTCCCGTAAGCTGTTGACCTCTCGGCCTTCCACGAGGACCTACAATCAGCTGTATTTGGAAGGTGGCGCCCACTAATTTTGACCTACTCTGTACACAACTAGGAAGATTTCCCCCCGTAAGCGGTTTCCGTGAACTCCCCCTACTCCTCTGAGCTAAGCTGCAGGCGTTTTTCCACCTATCTGGTAACGGGTCGACGGAAAAGCTAGTTTGGCCCGTAACAAGCAGTGCTTTTGCATGTAAAATGCTTAAAAATTAACGAAAACTGTTTTAAGCAGTTCCTAAATCAAAAATGTTCGTGTATAAACTATACAAACTGATTGCATTTTCAATATTGTACAATATACACTGCTGCAGAGTTATCTCAGATTAAAAATGTAGGAGGTAACAGTCAATCGCATGTCTTGTAAAAGGATTTTTTAAGAAATATAAATTTCTATTGTTATTCTCAGAAAAGAAATTATTACTTGTTTTTGTTATTAATTTTGATTAGGTATGTAACTCACAGGGAGGGCGGGGATGGCTCAGTGGTAAGTCAGCCAATCTTTGGATGTAATAGTCCAAACGCTTCTCGATTTGAATCACTCCAGGGGTCGGAAATTTTTCTAATTCCCTGGGTGATCGGTACTGGATCCCAGTCTCCATTTGCCATTGGGGATCAAATTAATGGCACTCCTCGTGTTACGATCGCACTAGAAGAGTAACAAGATCATATACACAACAATACAACACACATCAGACAGGTTAAGCACGGTTACGCACCAACACGGTAACCCGCAGTGTCGCGCCCTGTTAGCACACAACTAGCTTAGCTTTGCCTCACACTAAAGGGATGAGCCTATAAGGCCTGTGAAAGCTTCATAAGAATAATATGTAACTCATAGAAGAGTTCAGTAGTATTATTAACATAAAGCAATGGCTTTGGTGCTGTTCCCGCATATCTAAAAGGATTTTAACAACTGCAGAGCTGTTAACACTAAAAATAAAACCAAGCATAGTATAACAATGTTAAATACTATGGGGACCGTGTGATTATTCATCTTAAAGGTTCGCATGAGAGTTGTGTTTTTAATTTGTGCGTATTTTGCACTTGCTATCCTTGTATGATAGCGAACATTTCTAGGAATTCAAAAAAATGTGTTTGCAATGAAAATGAAATATAATGAAAATTGAACACCTAAGATGTTTTCTTGAGACGATCCTCAACCCTATATAGAAATTAGATATTATTTCGGTACAATTTTCTCATAAAAAGTTCAAACCGTGAACGGGGAATCCTGTAGGGCACCTTAATTCGAACAGAATGCACTTTTCCAGAATTTTATAGATATAAAAATAAAACCGCTACAATTTTTTGTGAATTATCTAGTTTACTACTCGTCTTCTCAAAAATGGCCATCACTGACAATAAGTTTCAGATTATTTAAAATTTCTTATACAGTAAGGAACATATTTAGTTATAGAAGGTTACAGTCAAAATGAAAGTTCTCAAAAACGCCATTGTGAATTTGGCAGTCACATTGATGATATTGACCCTGTTTTCAGATTCCCCAAGTGTATTAACATATATTTATTCAGGAGATAATCTCGGCTGATTGTTTATTTTTATAAGCTCTATTTAGATTGTTTTTTAAACATTAACATTACCCCCCCCCCGGAACTTCTTCCGCATTACTTCAGGGGGATGCGGGCGTCCCTTACACACTAACCGTTCATGCAACATGCACCCTAAACTTAACTAAGCGAAATGCGGTAGCCTCAGCCGGGGTTTGACCACGCGGCTGACAGCGCTTGTTGGCACTGCCCCATCTAGGTCCCTCTCTACCTAGATTCTAGATATTAGTGAAATTCTTACGATATTTTGAATTAGAAAAATTCAAAAAAGTTAGATATCGCTGCAAAGGGTTTGATTCCCGCACGTTGTCGACTTTTTACGTTAACAAAGCACAACCCGCGGGAATTATCGTTAATACGAAAAAAATAAAAACTTAGGTACTGTTTCTACGACTCATAATACAGATGTATAGTCTCAGCCAATAAGGTGTGAAAAAGTACAACAAAGAGTTTCGCATATTCTTATTTATCAAGATTGCAGGAGTGAATGTAAACTATCAGAAAGAAATTTAATTTTACTCCATACGGAAATTTCCTAAGCACAAGGAAAATTATAAACTAGGATGTCTCTCTGTTCGTTGTTCATTATAGGTAATTAATTTTGAAAACTTATTTAAATTTGTGAATAGATTCCTTAAAAACGCACCTCTACCGTCGTCATTCAAAAGAGCATTGCTTAAAAGTAATTTAAACGTCATGGTTTTACTCTCCTCGTCTTGTAGCTTCAACTGATGGCGTTACAATAATAATGAAAAGTCTTATGGTAAGACCTATCTATTATAAGACAAATTATTTTTCTCTATTATGAAACATGCCATAAAATTGGCCTCGGCAGTGTATCAGCAAGCCGAGCAAGATGCGGCAAATTCGATCCCGATTTTAGTATTTTAACTAAAAAGGATTCTGCAACAGGCGTCTCCAGCTAACAACCTCAATAGCTCGGAAAATTAAACGTGCCGGATTGTAACGCGCCGCTACCGATTTGTCAGCGTCCGGATACACCGGAGCGAAAATGACTTATTGGATTGGATGACTCCCCATATTGGTTGGCGCGGACCGGATGAAACGATGACCAACTGCCGCCGAATAAATCCGTTTTTAACATTTCTGTTATTTTGTGAATGAATCGGCCATCCATTTCGGGACGTCTGTAAATAAAACGTCGACCTCACTTCATTAGCCGTTGAGTGATTTGGTGACAATAAGGCAACTCCGAATGAGCCCCCAGACGTCTAGTGGTCGAGTTGGTTACCGGAGGAGTCGTTCGGGAACACACACTCGTGCAATTATTGCACGGCAAATACGGCCATTCTTTCATATAACAGATAGAGTGCCACCGCGAACATCCGCTTTGATATCGCGAGAGACGTGCGCCCGATATTATCATATATGAGACCCTAATTGCCAGGATCACAAACATGTTCTTTTTAATAACCTTCGTCGTCGTAGTAGAGCTCTGCAGTTTATTTGTGTTGCCTTTTATACTTCTCCGTTATTAACTTCCACGCTACGTTCTGTTTAGTTGTTTGTCGAGCATACACAGAAATATAACACTAAAAAGATCGACTCTCGTATCTTACGCAGTTAAGATGACAGCAATTTTAATAATAAACATAAACAGGCAGTTAATGAAAGCGGTGCAACACGTAAAATAGTGGAATAATTGATAGAATTTTTTAATTTTTATTACCGATACAGTAGCGGATATCGTACTGGTTATTGCGTTTGACATTTGATGGAAATTAAAAGTAATAATAGTAATAAGAAGATCAATACTTTGTTTCTTTCTTTCTCTACACAACACATCCAGTTTCTCTGAAGTTTGCAATCAACCCTAATTTGTAGTTGTAAACAACTTGTTTATATGGATACATTTTGTTAAAAATAGCCGCTGTTTTTCGGTCACCCTGTTTGTAGAATCACAAAAATATATTGCACTGTTCTTTGAAATTAATACATACATGTACGACCCAGGAAATCGAGAAAGCCTTAGTCACGGCAGACGGCCTAGGTGATCGAATCCTAGAACTCCATATTCAAAGGTAAACGCTCTACCATTGAGCAACCTATCTCGATTTTCAAAATAAACAGTCTGCATATTTAACAGAAAAAAATTGTACATTTGTTTTACAGTTCAGCGAGTGGACACAACAATTATGTAAAATTCTAAATAACAATCGTCTTTGTTTGGTACAACAAATTACCATTTTGTACATTTAAATGGAGAAATAGGTAACTCTGGAAACCAGCAGACAAAATAAACGAAGGAGACGGGAATCATCGAATAAAGCTCAGCGGTGGTCAGACATGTTACTCTAAAACACCCTGAACTCCGTTCATACGATCCCTACATAATCGTGTTAGATTCCTGATGTTCGTTACATAAAATATGCAGAATGAAATGGAACTTGTGGAATGTGTTGGTTTGTGCACGTAATAACAATTTTACGGTTGGTTTACCACTACGTTTACCTGGTCACTCGAGTAAATATGAAGAAATCTGATTAGATTCCTACGAATTATCTGCTTCATTGTTGATTCCGTTACTAAAACTGCAGTGGCTGCATTACTAAACAGAATTAGTTAGTAGTTAAATAGGGGATTGATTTCACCAATAAAATAATTCACTGTTAGCCGAACTGTTTTATTGTTTGTGATTAATCTTCAATTATTTACATAAATTGCAGTTTATTTGAAAACATGCTTTTACGAAATTGGTCATCACATATTGACTAGTTTCATAAAATACAAATTTTTAACTTTTGTTTTTCAATCATGTGTTAATATGTTTTCATTTTTGACCGTATCAGACATTAATAATGATTTTATTTTTCCTGACTGTGACATTTAAAGTAGGATTGCAGCTTCTTAATTTTAATTTATTGCATGTGACGTATGAATTTTAAATATTTAGCATTGAAAATAAGCTACAACAATTTAGGGATCAAATTAAGTAACTTATCTTGCTTACCTTTAAACTAATTGTAAATTCATAAGCGTTGTACTGTTTGCAACTAAAACAAATTCAAGTTAATATTTCAGAATTTCATCAGTCCTATGCTGATTCAGAAAAAAGAAACAATGACGTCTTTCCATTAATTTTGTTTTGGTATAAATAAATTCAACCAGAGAAAGATTTATGATACGCCTGGAAAATATGCAATTAACTCTGCAAATATTTAGGAGTAGAAGGTTAGCATACAAGTTTTACAAAACATAAGGTTATTTCTAGTTTTACATGCCATAACTGTAATAAAGCATATGGAAATTCCTTAATTTTGGTGCTTCTTCTTCTTCTATTAGACTTGCGTCTGTTTATTAATCCTATATTCTTGGTTTCATTATTTAGGGAGTTCCCAGATAGAACGATATCCATCCATCTCTTTGGTGGTCTTTCCGGGTTGTACTTTCTCTGGGCTTTGAAGTCCCGTGATATTTTTGCTATTATAGGTGGTGCCATTCTACTTATGTGATCGTTCCAAGCTTTGCGTTGTTTTTTGGCCAATTTTGAAATATCTTGTATTCTCCATTTTAAACTTTTAACTATCTAATCAAAATATCTAGTTTTTAAATAAAAACTAATTAATAAGCAAATAATATAATATAATTAAAAATTTCAACAGATTTTATTTTTTTTTTCGTTTGATAAGTATTTATCTTATTTAAATCGACATTATCAAAAGCAATACAAGGCAAAGAATAGATGTGGCTATAGCAAGGGCATATTTAATTTTGGTCTAGAGGTTGGTCTTCTTCTAACAACTGCGAATTTAAAATTTCAGTTTGTTCATACATCACATGAGATGAAAACATATGTACGTTGAATGTATTGAAAACATTTAAAATTTATAAGCATCACCATACTACACCTTCTACGCATAAACAAACTGAACTTCTAAATGTGTAGTTGTCAAACAAACCCGTTTCCAATCCTACATAATAGCTTGTAATAGGAAACAAACACCCGAGTGCAGCTAAAAGTACAAACGTGGATTTATAGTAAATAAAATATACACAACTTTAAGCTATAGATATTAAAATTTACGTTTATGTTATTTATCTATATTTTTAACCCTAGAATACTCACACAAGCCATATTTAGTTGAGATAAACTTTAGGAACGATATTTTTATGAATATATAGATATACACTGCTCAACAAAGTTAGGGGAACACATCTTTGAGCGCTTATAAGTTTTCCATGAAGTTTATGATGGAAGCAGGATTTTTTAATGTTATATTTTTCTCTAGACCTTTATTGACAAAGTGCAAAAAGAATTACGGTGATTCGTTTGCTCGTTTTCATCGTAGACGCCAAAATGTAAAGAAATTCTCAAATCAAAGTGGTTTTTGACCACAAAGCAAACATCTGAAATTCATCAAATTAGTCATTGGACACAGTAAAACCGCCAGTATTTCAATGCTTCTGAGTCCAAAATGCGTTATTTAAGTGAAATGGAAGTCTCGAGGGCTGTTGCTTTGCTTGAAGATGGTCGATCTATGCGATGTGTAGCAAACCAGCTCCAATCGACTCCATCTATTATCTGCAAAGCTTGTCGTAGGTATCAAGAAACGGGTAGATATTCCAGGAGAATTTGACAAGGCCGTGAAAAAAAACTACCCCTCGGGACGACCGGTATCTTGTTCATTCTTGTCTTCGCCGACGAACTGCTACTGCTCGTTAGCGACAAAATCTACTCCGAAATGCCACCGGTGTGACAATTTCCGATCAGACGGTTAGAAGACGACTCAAAGATGTTAATATGACTTCTCGCAGGCCTGTGCGAGCTCCTCGCTTGATCAGGAATCGCAAAGTTAGCCGTCTAAACTTTGCCCGCGATCATGTGCAATGGCAACTTCGACACTGGAGGTCTGTGCTTTTTACAGACGAGTCGCGGTTTTGTCTAACTCGTTGCGATGGTCGTATACGAGTGTACAGACGTCCTGGAGAGCGATACACTGCCGCGTGTATACAGAAAGTGGACCGATTCGGAGCTGGATCGGTCATGGTGTGGGGTGGCATTAGTATAGACGGTCGCACAGACTTGTTTGTCGTTCCCCATCGTCTCAACGCTCAAATTTATGTTAAGACGATTCTTCAAGAGCATGTTATGCTATTTGCGAACAGTTTCGACGATGGCTTCATCCTACAACAGGATAATTGTAGAGTTCATACCGCTAATTTAACAACAAACTTCCTCCTGGAACAAGAAATCCAAGTGATGGGGTGGCCAGCCATGAGTCCAGACTTAAATGCCATCGAACACGTTTGGGATTTACTCGACAGGCGCATTAGGAAGCATCCTCCTGCACCTCGGGCTCTTCAGAGGTTGTCTGAGGGCCTTGTGGAAGGATGGCGAAATTTACCACAAGACATGTTAAGACATCTTATTCGCAGCATGCCTAATGGAGGGCACACGCGCTACTAAACCTTGGTATTCGGGCGTTAACAGAATTTCCATTACATTTTAAGTGATAAAACGCATTTCGGTTTTGATAGTCTTCTCAATAGTTTGGTATTACTTAGAAAACCGTTTAATTAGAGCGTATTTGTTGTTTGCATCTTGTTAAGTAATGTTCTACGAACACTATACTAAAGTTGATACTTGCGTCTGTCTTTAATTTGAAAAATTATGCACGGCTAAAGAAGTGTTTTGTTGAGCAGTGTATTTACTGTAGGTAATTGTTCTTCTTCTTATAGTCTTCTCCTCTCTCCTTCTCCTATCGGAGGTTGGCTATCATCATTGTTATACGTATTTTGTTGACCGCTGCTCGGAAATATTCGGTGCTGCTGCAGTTAAACCAATCTCATAGGTTTTTCATATATGATATCTTCCGCCTGCCAACATTCCTTTTTCCTTCTATTTTTCCCTGCATAATGAGTTGGAGCAGTGCATATTTGGAATTTCTCATTATATGACCCAAGTACTCGAGTTTTCTCATTTTTTATCGTGTATGTAATCTCCTCTCAAGAACCTCTCTATTGCTGATTGTATCGAGCCAAGATATACGCCACATTCTGCGATAAAAACACATTTCAAATGCTTGTATTTTATCCAAATGGTTTTTTTAAGCGTCCAAGTTTCTACACCATACAGTAAGATCAAAAACACGCAGTAACGAAGCATGAGCACCCGGAGTTCATTGTTGATGTTCCGACTACAAAGTAATTTCTTCATTTTTACAAACGAGGATCTAGCCGTTTCTATTCGGGCTCTTATTTCCACTGTTTGTTCTAGCCAAGTTGCAAGGTATTTGTAGATCTGTACTCTTTCTATGATGGTATTCTTAAATTTCCTTGGTGCTGTAGGGACTTTGTAATTACCATCCATTTGGTATTATTGAGTAATCATTACAGCTGTTTTTCAATTTTTCAGGCAAGTTTTGTAAGTCTACGAGGTTGTTTGTTAGCAGGATTGTCGTCTGCGTATCTCACATTGTTGACTGTTTCACCGTTTATGACAATTCCCGCTGATTCTTCATCCATAGCTTCTCTGAAGATGGCTTCGCTGTACATGTTAAATGGAAGTGGAGACAAGATACATCTCTGTCTCACTCCCTGACGCAGCTCGATTTCTCCAGTCGTTTCTCTTTTTACTTTTATATTGGCAGTCTGTCCTCAGTATAAATTACTAGTTATCCTCACATCTCTCATGCCGATGTTTTTCATAAGAAAAAGCTGTTGTAATTTTCCATGTCTCACTTTGTCGAATGCCTCTTGGTTCATATGTAAACAGCGTTGGCATAGTACATTAACTCTAAAGAGAGCCTCTCATGTTCCAAGAGTTGCCGGGAAACCAAATTGGGTATTGCTTATATCTTCTTCCAGTTGTTTATATATACTCTTGAGAATAATCTTTAAGAGCAATTTTAATGTAATAATGCAATTGTTCGATAGTCGTCGCATTCTTTTGTGCTAACTTTCTTGGGGATCAGTACAAAAGTAGACAGCAGCCATTGTTTAGGGATTACTCCAGTGTCATAAACAGTGTTGAAGAGGTCTAGGAGAATATCAATTAGTTCATTATCAAAGAGTTTGATGATTTCTACTGGTATCTGATCAGGGCCAACAGATTTACCCGATTTCATGTTCTCCAAGGCATGCATTAGTTCTGGTTTCAATGTGTTTTATTTTCAGTGTCTACTTCTAGAACAGTATTTGGTGTTCTTTCGTCATGAAATTGTTCTTCCATTTCTCCAGTTGATCTTTTATATCCACCAAATATGACCATTGGCATCTTTGATCACATTGTTGTCGTTCTGACTTTTCTTTTCGTACCCCGTTATTTCTTTGATTTTCTTATGCATGTGAAAGTTGTCATATTTTCTCTCTCATAATTCTATTTCTTGAAATTGTTCAGAAAGATGTTCTTCTTTTGCCATTCTATTTTTTTTTGTATTAATTTATGTATGTATTCTTCCGCATTATTCTTATTCTTTCGTCTGTTATACATGAGATCTAAAATCTCCTCTGTTATCCCTGTTTTTTGTTTCTCTATTCTTTTACTTATTAGTTGTTCTTTGGCTACAGTTGACGACACTTCTTGTATCTGGTTCCACTTTCCGTCAACACTGATTTCGTCTCTTTGTGACTTAATGGTTTTTATTTCTTCATTTATTGTATGTTGTACTGCCTCATGTATTTTGGGATCATTTAAAATTTTCGCTATTACAGGGTTATGATCACTGTGGATATCAGCTGCAGGATATGTTTTTGTTGACTTAATAGCATTTTTATATCGCTTATTGATCAATCTGGTTTCTTACTATTTTTCCTGGTTTATCAGTTGGAAATTTCCATGTGTACAGTTTACGAGCCGGAAGTTTAAAAGTGCATTTGCAACTACAAGGTCTATGTCCTGGCAGAACTGTATCAAACTATCTCCTCTATCATTTCGTTCACCTAGGCCAAACTCTCCAGTAGGTACATCCTTCAGTTTCGGTAGTTCCAACTTTTGTATTTAAATCTCCCATCACTATTGTAATATCTCTGTGTTTAATGTTTCTGAAGATTTCTTCTACCTGTGCATAAAATTCTTCAATTTCTTCCTCTCCCTTATCTGCAGATGGCGCATAGATCTATATAATATTAATTTTTCCTGTTTTTGTTTTTATCTGTAGCATCATAGCTCTGTCTGAGTACGGTGTGAAGTTCATAAGTGACGCTGATATTTTCTTATTCAAAAGCACTCCGACTCCTTATCTATGATCAGGGTTGTTGTTGCCTGAATAATACATTTTACCATTGTTTGTTGTATACATACCATTTCCTGGCCATCTAACATCACTCAGCGCCAATATGTTTATCTTCAATCTTTCCATTTCTAGTTCAATATTGTGCAGTTTACCTGGTGTAAATAAACTGTTTGAGTTCCATGTTCCAATTCTCATATTATTCGTCGATAATTTCATAACGTTGCTTACAACTGTTCCCCCCGGAGATCTGATTGGGGAACTTACTCCGGAATATTTAGTTCTGAACGCTGTCACGATGATAGTATTTACTATGGATATCCATATGGATCTTTAATGCAGTGGTTTCCACTTGCCTTCTGCATCCTTATACCGTTGACCATTCGATATAGTTCATCCGCCTTAAGGACCGGTTTCTCAACCCCAGAGCAAAAGAGTGGTTGGTTCCTCCACCCGAAGCTGTTGACCACACACAAGGGGGGCCGCTTATACCGGCATTCATTTCGGTTATCCTCATATCTAGGTTAGGAGAGGGGAAGGTTAAAAAGTATATGGGCGAGTAGGGATTTACTGCACCATTTTTGGTAAATAATGAGAAGCTGCTAAGGTTTCTGAAACCATTGATCTTATTTGGCGGGTTTGTTGCAGAATCAGTGTATAGTTTCCCCTGTCATCTGCGTTGCTTTTCCTTAATAGTTTTTTTTAAATCGCATTGGCCTTTGTTACAGTCTAAAAATACTTTCAACTAATTGGAATTCGGACGAGCAAATATCAGATAGGTAGATAAAAAACACTTCTATTTCAGCTCTATTGTTCGTCTCGGTGATATGTCTAACGTAGCTGACCTTTGATATGTTCGTGAAACGTAATCGTATTGGTAAAACAACCTCATTACAACCAGGGAAATAAAAATATAGTATATAAAAGTTATTCTCGGAAATACCTATTTATTTTTCGAAACAAGAACGTGCTGTGCTGTTTTATTTTTATAAATACGTCAAAACCGGCGATACGTTGAATATATTCGCTGATTGACCAAAATCATTAGCCGGTATATCTTTACATGTAATAGAAACATTTAAATCTAAACGATTGGGTTTTATAGGGATAAAAATTCAGTTCCAAATATTGCTGAGGAGGTATCAAAAAATATGTTGTGTCCCGCAATTCGTCGAGTTGTAGTCGAAGACGATGTCACTTGTCAGCTACGTGTATTCTCAAGCAATAACATCCCTCAATATGTGTTAATTACCCAAGAATACACGTGACCAACCAAGTTACTTCAATCCCTCTTGCTTCTTCGGATCGAACCATCAGGAGCGGTGCTGGTAGTCGAGGTGGTGTAACTAAACACAACATACATGGAAGTTGTGTAAGCAGGCGACTAAAGTGCCGACGCTGCTCTAACAATACAACAATAATTCACTTTGAGCTTTCGCGAAACGTCTGTGTCATAATAGCGTTTAGTAAGATTAATTAGTAAACGTTTGCAGGCAGGTGCAGGTTCGCGGGCGCGGGTGACCCCGGGCGCTGTTGGCGCTTCCACCCGGATCACGAGCCCGGAATTCGTACCCAACAACCGCCGCAATGCCGCTGTCTTAACCATCACAATTCACATCAAAGGCCGGGCCTATCGACTTCGGTTAATTTGCAGTGCAATATAACTCAAATAATAATTGCAACAACATCACATTGTGGTGGTTAATTAGCGAGCTGATTGGAGTTTATATTTAGCCCGGATCAAACCCGAAATCGCTACGGGTCGTTCTCATCGCAACCAGATGTGAGCGCGCTGCACATCGCAGGATTCACCTTTTGCTAAATAGTTAATTATATCGTTAACGTATCAAAACCTGACTACAAAGTTATTCGAAATCTAATAGACGGTTTCCACAATAAAACCGCTTCCAGGGAGGTTGTTCAGGCTTTTACCGCGCTTTTTCTCTAGTAACCCCGTGGATCTCTTGTTTAAGATTGACATATAAACAATTAAAGAAATTGAAGTTTGTTTTTTTCGGTGAGCCTGTGTCTCGAACCCATTCCGCATGTGCAGTTTTCCTGAGAATTTCCAGTGAATGCGACGCACCAAATAGAAATATTGAAATAACGAGTAGGTTCCTTCTGCATTCGACGTGTTAGAGGCAGAACTGATTTCTGAAATTCAAAACGTGCAATCGCGTATATTATTATCGGAATATAGCCGAAAGAACTGTTGGAAACTCGAGTCGCGGAATAACAAGCCAAACGATCAGAGCAAGGAGCAGCTACAGGGTGAAACTGCCGTGGAGTGGACTATGTTAAGGGCGACGGTGTCACGTGGCAAGAGTATCATTGGAACAATATCGTTACTGCAGCAGGTCTCGGGAACGTAATAAATTACCACCTTTCACGCAATACCCGAACTATCACATCCAGCCTGTTCCATAACGGGTTAGCCTGTTGTTTCGAAGTGTGATAAGAGTACCCCGATAACGGAAAATTCGAAATGTAATTGTAAATACTTGATCCGCACTGTTTAGCCCGGTAGATTGTCAATTAACCGCACTGAGCTGGTTCTGTGGACCCTTTTTGCACGTATGTCGTTATGAGACTACCCTAAGGGAATAGACGTAACATTACATGATTTACGTATGTCAAAGATGTTCGTATGACAACCGGGACCAACAGCTTAACGTGCCCTAATGTACATCGCTGGTTGATTGCATATATACTCCTGCGTTACAAAACTTTTCTTAACTTATTGGTAAATATGTAAAGCTATGTAAAGCTTTCCAGAAAGAGATAATTTGTTTAAACACATAAATTTCACATTTGCTTTATTTTTGTTGGTTTCCGATGTTGTTTTACCATCGTAGACTGTAATATTCAAGTCCTTGACACAAATATGGGTTGTTTTGGATTGGCGTCATCTTAAGAACAGCATAGAGGAGACTTTTCAACAGTTTTATGCATTGCATACAATTAAAATGTAAGATTTCTTAAACTTTTACTATTCTGTTGTATTAAAAAAGTTTGTTTGGAGTAATTTAAGCTTTGGAAGAAACTTTGTGTTGTATTTTTGTAAGTATTGGTTTGTAATTTAATTATTTATTTTTAAAAGAATTTTTCAAGCTTTGCTTGGTGTCAAAATATGTATTTTGATGTGAGTAACACAGTGATGCAAGTTGTTTTCATGTACATTTATTTATAAAGTTAAATTAGTTTATAGGATTTTCATGTAATTTAGGTAGTTATTGTACTTAATTTCTATTGGTTGAAATCCTGTAAAAGTTTTCGATCTGCCCTTGTTTTTGGACGTTGCTTAGAAACGATGCTTTTTTGTTGAAGTTGTTGAGGTTTCGAGCAAGAAAAATGTGTTCAGTTCCAGTTTTGTATTTGTGGAGAAAGCACGTCTTCGGTGCCACTCCGTAATTGTTAAAAATTTTGTTAAGTTTGAAATATTTAACAATAAAACTTTGTGTTGTTTTAACTTGATTACTTGACTAACTTGAGTGTTTTTTAAATAATACTTTGGAATTTGCAAGAAAATAGTGAAAATTGATTTGCTTCGGAAAATAAAATTGAAAGCTGGCGTCCGTCGACGTTCTTTTGTTTTCAAGATGGATGTTCATTTTTTTTTAAATTTAATTGGAACTCAAAACTTTGTTGAAATCACTTTATCTAACCTTAACATGTATAAAAAAAAGTAAAATAAAATTAATGAAGTATTAAAATGGTTCCTAATTTAATCCATATAAATAAATCGAAAAAGTTTAATTACAACGTGTTTAAAAGAGGTTATGTTCCTGAATCTAAACAAACAACTCAAGTGATCTTGTAATTGTGAAAGATTGGAAGCTACTTACTTTGATCGGAATTTCCTGTAACAAGAATTAAGCTGCACTACACAATGGTCTATTTAAGGTTGGTGTATTTCGATAAATTTGGAGAAGATTCCAAGACATGCTGATAAGAAACGCAACCGTGCCGCATTCGATTTGGATAAATGCAATGATTTGTTCCAAGGCCGATTATGTCAGTATTTAAAGATGCAGCAAGTTCTCAAACGGTGGATGATATAAAAGCAGTTCCGAAAATAAAAGTGGATTTATAAACTAGATCAAAAGAATATTTTAGTGTGTTTATTTGTTGATGTTATTTTATGTAACAAGGAAAAATGTGTTCGTGGTCATATTGCTAAAAGATTGTTGAAACGATTCAGCTTAAAGAGTATCTGTGTGTGTACACAACGATTTATCTAATGCCTTTGATTCGTTTATATCCCTTATTTGTTGTCGATGGTTTAAATATTTGCAGTGAGTCCCAATTTGCAACAGTAACTACCCTGAGATTGATAAAAAATTTTATTACCCCGAGAATTCAGTTAATTTCATTAAAGAGTTCATGTGGAGATATGGTGTATGAACAATGTGTTATTGTTTTGTACCCAATTGAGTTTTCTGATTATTTATTTAATGTGATAAATTTTATCCTTATGACGCAAGCAAGGTGGGGCGAAATACTACAGCAATATCTATCTATCTATCTATCTATATATATATATATATATATTGCTATGGTTATTCCTTCAATAATTATAATTATCGCCCACGTTGGGCGCCAAAAAGTTGCTATGGTTATTCGCTCTTTAATAATTATAATTATCGCCCCACGTTGGTGGCGACAAAAAGTTGCTGTATTTATAAAAGCCATGGAATCAACAAGCAAAATATGCCAACTAGCTCAAACATAAAAACTGTTCTATCAGGGAATTACTCGTGGCTCAACAAAAAATTAATAACACGTGCAAATTCGTAGTACCGTCACTTTGCTTTAATGTCACCGTAACTAGTTTATCTTTTATCAACACCAACCTTTACACTGAAGTTTGGCACGCTAAAATGCCACCTGGACGGCTATTCATCTGGCACCCAGACTGCATACACCTCCATCTGGTTGGTACAGCTCTCCGTGAACTCCCGGCTCCTCCCGACACATCGTACTTTACCATTCTTTACTTGCGACGATTAAAAACACATTTCGTTTAATGATGCTGTATTCTCCTTTTAAATATTACATTTTTTTATGACATCCAAATTAAAAAACCCGAAAACAGAAACAAACTTCCTTTCTTAATTTACCTTAACTACCAATGAAAATACAAAGATTATGGCAGATGGGAAAACTGTCATGCTGTCAAAATCCATTTTTAAAATATTATTAATTTACACAAAAAATCATAATAAAACCTTTAGATGGCACCTTTGCCCAATTAGTATTTAAGCCTCACATTATAATATCTCAGCAATAAATATGTTTTAAGTAGGAAAAATGAACAAAGAATGCTGAAAATAATTCTCATCGCGTCAGTATTGTAACGAACAAAAATTAAGATCTTAAGCTCCAAAAGTATTTTTATTTCATTTCGTATATGTAACAACAACAAAAGTTGTTACATTCTAATATCAAAAATTAGATAGCAAAAGCAGGCATTGTAAATAGCTCTTAAGCCTAACTTATTTGCAGCATAAACATGAGCTAGACACTATCACTATTGGAAATATTGATCTGGAAACTGTTGTAACTTAGAAATAGGAACCCGGCAACTGTAATATGGAAGTTCTGATTTAGAAATTGTAATCCGCAAATTTTGTTATTGTAGGATTATTATACACGTACGGCAGTATCCACGTAATGCATTGTGATTTCACATTATCGAAATTTAAACCGGAAAAATCCTATTTCGGGCAGTAATTAAAAACCAAAATTAGAAATACGCTGTTGTTAATGAAATGTCGTAGCTTTATTGTTTTTCGTAACTTTTCAGCAGCGGCGTAAGGCTAAACCGGCGCGGAGAGGAGTTGATGAAGAGGAGAGCTGCACAGAACAGTCAGCGCTTAAAGGGAGGCGCGAAGGGCAGAGAGCCGTAGCGGGTAATCCGACCCAGTCAGGACGAATTAGCAGTCATCAAAGAGATCAAGCCGCCCTCACCTCCACGCCAAGATCCGGGGCCGGAGCGAAACGTTCTGTTAAATATTACGATTTTTGCTCCGGCGCTAAATGAATTTTAATTCGCCCACTTTGTATTTTCCAAACGTACCTTTGATAAGGTCCATTTACTCTCATAAAAGAAACTTAGTTAATCCTACGAAAAACAAGGTTGCCGGCGAATAAAATTAATTTTAATTTTTTAGTTATAATTCTTGCCCATAAACGGCTGGCGTATTAGGTATTTTATATTCCTCAAGTCGGGGCAGGGGAGAGCGAAAACGCCCGCCCGCTTCCACTGCCTTCGCTCACGTAATTCGCGTATATCTTACGGAATAAGTAATTTGTCAACACGGGGCGTATATAGCCGCAATTAAGAGAACAAATGAAGTAAATTAATACCAGTAGTTAGTACGGTCCAGGACCGGGTTCGTTATGTGATATTCAGAAGGCGCCCCCGGCGTCCAAAACAACCGCCCGGAACGGTGACACAATGCGACTCCGGCACGTGGAAAACTCCGGCGGGTGTGTATCGATTGTGCATACGATAATTGGCCGGGGAACGGCCCGCATAATCATGCAGTCACGACGAGGCGCCTCAATTACACCACCATTGTCCGAATCTCATATTCATCAAGTGTCGCCGACATTTGCCACCTATTCAAAACGCAATTAGTAACATTAGCACTCGAGGCAACCGAGTTCACCGGTAACTTTAAACGTGCTAATTATATTTTACGGGCATCTTTCTTCGGCTGTTCTCTGTTCGAATATTTCCGTGGAAGCGCAAACTTACGAAAATGCCATCCATCATCAGCTGCAAATTTTGAATCTGATGTATTAAAAATTGCAGAAACGTCAGACCCTGTAGAATATCGAAGGCACGTTAAAGAAAATTTTTGCTCTTGTATAAATATAGCAATGTTTAATTTTAATTTGGCAGTCTTTAAACTGAGGATCGACAATTCTTTGGAATGGTGGAATAGTTTCTTCCAGGGATTTATAGTATGAATGTGTGTCATACAAAAACTCATCGGTTATGTGCCCAGTGCCTAACAGCCTCTGGTAGTTTATTTCACACCGTTAGAAAATGACCCACGAGTCGTCGAAAGTGGGCTGGCCATACGAGTAGTTTACAGACCATTGTTCTATAGTTTATTACTGAAATATTAAAGAAATGGCTGAAGCACATCGCTTGATCTTTCTTTCTACCAACCATTGTACATCCGATTATTTAAAAAAATTAAATTTGTGTCAATTAGTAAGATCGGATTATGCTAGCCTTATATTATTCGATCACCGGATTTCGTCCTTGTTAAATTATATTTTTGGGATAGATCATTCCGCAAACGCTTCTAACCAACCTTTTCGTATTAAATGAACTGCTTTAATGATTAAACTTGAGGGATTTTAATGTTTACATAATATTATGCATATATTTAGTATCTGATTAGAGCATACAGACAGTTAGGGCCGTTATACGGAATTATAATGTATATAATGAAATGTATATAATGAAAACCAATGTACAAATATCATTTCAATAACGATCGCCCTTTCGTTGTTTTTAATAGCAATAGCTTAAAAGTTTTTCTTAAGCTGTTTTGTAAATAATTTGCAGCTGCTGTGTACAGAAAAACATAAGCTTTTTAATAATACCTCTCTTTCCCCTCATTCATTCATACTCCCCCCCGTAACCGCTTTCGCATTACTTCAGGGGGGCGCGGGCGTCCCTTACACACTAACTATTCATACAACATGCACCCTAAACAAAATGCGGTCGCCCCAATCGGGATTCGAAACCTCGACCGATCGGATCGAATTTCGCTATGACCTTGAGTGGCAGCGCGTATCCGCACTGCTTCACCGAGGCCCCTATTTTTTTAAGAATACCTACCATGCCATAAAACACAAAATGATGAACGTCATTGGTATAATATGAATGTATTATTTCTCTTCTTCTTCTTCTTCTTCTTTGAGTGCCTCATCTCTTACAAGACGTAGAGGCATTCTTTTCTATGCCTGTAATGCGCGCTTTAAAGTACCTCAGACATAGGGGACCTACAGATTAACGTGGGAAGTGTAAACACTTCTACTCTACAGAAGACTTACTTACTTAGTCCTAGGCCTTTCTACCTTTAGGTGTAAGGCTGGTGGCATTAAGTCTTGTATTTTTGTCTCCACTGTTTTCTATCTTGTGTTTGATTACGTATTCCATCTCACTTTGTCGATCCATCTTGTTCTTGGTCTTCCTTTTTTATTTTTTCCCGGCACTCGCTTTTCGAACACTGGTTTTGTAAGTCTGTCGTCCGGCATTCTACACACATGTCTAAACCATCTGAATTGCCCTTCTATAATTTTATCGTTGATAGATTCTATTTGCAGGCTTTGTCTGAATGTTTCATTTCTTATTTTGTCCTTCCTTGTCTTATTTTCTATTTTTCTCAGAAATCTCATTTCCATTGCGTTAATTCGTGTTTTTTGTCTTTCTGTTAGTGTCCATGTTTCACTGTTATATGTGATTGTTGGCCTGACCACTTTTTTACGACTTCGGTTTTTATCTTTTCCGGCACTTCTCTTTTTCCTAGAAAAGTTGTCTTCATTGTGTTGAATATACTTCCCACTTTTCTCATTCTATCGTTTAGTTCCTCATCCAATTTCCCATTTTCTTCTATTATTGCGCTTACATATTTAAAATGTTCCACTTGTTCAATTTGATTTCCGTCCAGATTTATTTCATGGTTTTTCTTTGTGTTTGAGATTATCATTGTTTTTGTTTTTCCGATATTTATTTTCTTTAATTCTTCCTCTATTATTTTAAGGTTGTATTGTAAGTTCTCCTTCGAATCTGCTATCAAGGCCATGTCATCTGCGAACATCAGTTCTGTCAACTGTGTTTGTTTCATTTGCCAGTATCTCAGTGTTAGTTTCCTCAGCTTTTTCTTGGCTTTCTTTATAGCCCCATCTAGTACCGTTGAGAATAGAAGTGGGCTTAATACACACCCCCTGCTTGACTTCTTGTCTTGTTTCAAATTCCTTGGATTCTTCTTTATTTGTTCTTACTATGTTAGCATTTCCTTTGTACATGTCTTTTATAACTTCTATGATATTTTTATTCACTCCCCTTATCTGTACTGCATTCTAAATGTCTTCCCATCGTATTCTGCGGAACGCTTTTTCCAGATCTATAAAGCATACATGTATATCTCTCTTCTTATTTATTAATTGTTCACTTGTTTGTCTAATTATGAATATGAGATCTTGTGCAGTTCTGTTTTTCCTGAATCCACATTGCGTGTCTTCCAACGTTGGCTCTACTTTGATTCTTATTCTTTTTTCTATTATTCTTGCAAATACCTTCCCTGGAATACTGGAGAGTGTTATTCCTCTGTAGTTGTTACAGATTCTTTTGTCACCTTTCTTATATATTTAGGTAAGATAATGTCAGTTTTCCAATCCTTCGGTATTTTTGCGTTTTTTAATGCATCGTTCATTATTTCCATTAGTTTGTTTATTCTTTCTCTTCCCATGTATTTTATCTTTTCCGGGGTGATTTTGTCTTGTCCGGGTGCTTTGCCTAGTTTTAACTTTTTTATTGCCTCTTCTATTTCTTCTTCTCTTATAATTTCAATTTCTTGTTCATCGTTTTCTGCCTCTTCCTCCTCCTCTTGATTTTGAGCATCCGCGTATGTTAACTCTTCACACACAAGACTTACTAGGCAGAATACTTCGCTGGTTTGTCATTGTCTTGCAATGTTGCGATACAGAGAATTGAACCCCAGACCTTCAGCGTAAAAGGCTGACGCGCTAACCTTTAGCCCACGACCGCTTCATTATTTCTCTTACTTATGTCTACATATACTATAGAATGAGGTGTAACTTCCCAGAAGATTTAAAAATTATAGCTTGCATGGTTTTTACAACAGGTACAGTACATTTGTGTGACATGGTACAACGAGATCTAGTATTATAAGAGAAGCAAGGATGGAACGGATAGAACAGAAGACTTCTGTTATAAAACAGTAATAGAAATAGAAGTAGGTATATTTGACCATTAAACTTCATAAGTTAAAGTTAGTAGCGTTTCGGCGATGTTAACGTTTGACTTTGTGTAGCATTCTACCAATCACCACAATGGTAATTTCAAAACCTATTTTTTGAGACAAAATATCTAACATTGCTAACGGATATCACAAATAAATTTTGATAATTAGCAAAACATAAATATATCGATCTTGCCAGCCACTAATCTAATAAAATTTAAATAAATTTATATAAGCGGATTCTAATCCGCATTTTATTTAATAATTTTGGAAGTGCATACTGTTCACAGAGATTTAATGTTTTGAATAATTTTATTGCTTAAAATCCTACAGCTTAAACATTTAAAAATCATTTTACAAATCGCGCACCATTATTATATTATTAAACCAAATATTTTTCCAAAACAATGTAACAAGACTTTTCATAAATTTTGAAAATTGAATTTTTCTACATAATATCCATTTTCAATTCAAAGCTATAATTTTTCTTTTACCGATAATTTTTTTATAACTGGAAATTTAAAATGTTTGGCTGGAATTATCGAGTAGTTTTTCATATTTCAAATGTTTTACACAAGCACGCAGATATACAGAAATATTAGAAGGAACTGTTTTTGGGTTACTAGCGTTCCGGAATACGTGTTTCCCCTGAAATTACAAAATCAAGAATTATGCCGTTCCTATATTGGTAGTATGAAGAATCAATATTTAATTGAATCAAATCCATTTATATTTTTTTGATGTAAAACATTTAAATTATTTGAAAATCGAACCCTGAATATTTCTGACTATTTGTTGTTTCTACTGTAACAGATTTTTAAAATTCCTTCTTTTAATTTTTTTTGCTTGATGAGTTTCTGCTTGAATGTATACAAAATTTCTTCATAATGAAGAAAACATTTAAATAAAGACGTGGGTCAAATTTTTCCAAAAAGCTCTTTATTTATGTTACATCTATTCTGTTTCAAAACTAAACTTCTAAAGCGGCTGGGTAGTATAAGCAAAAAATTCACACACCGAAATGAAAAAGAAAAAATTATTTCAGTTACTTGTTATTAAAAAAACGTTTTGTTTGGAATGTTCTTAGTCATAGAGGTCATGGTAAAATCATACTGATGAATGTTTTTTGTGTCTTCGAAGCCAAAATATTGAAATAGAAAGACTACTTTGTAGCCGGTAGGAAAACTCCCTCTCTGAAATGCACCCTTTCAAATATTCGCTAATTCACAGTCAGACCTAGTTTCCGAAAAGTAGTATGCACTTTACAGCACCGACTACAAATATCTGTCCATTTGGAATGAGTTTTATACCCCGAAATAAACATGGAATATAATAATTGGAAACGAGTCTCGCGTGGAATTTCGGATATGCGGCCGTTGCTACGCGACACTGCTCTCATTACCGCCAGAGACTGTCCGGACTTTACTCCAAGCCCGGAGCCCCCTTACTGCAGCACCGACGACCCTTGCACTCAATCTATGAAATTGTATAACATACTGAGTTTATAAAAAAACGAACTGTGCAATGCTCTTCGTCATTTTGATCACTATTTCTGCTATTAGTCAAATCAAGAACAACAAAATGTTAGATAGATTTTTTTTAATATGCTAAATTGATCCACTTATTTTACATTTTATTTATTAGTATATATAGGGCAATATGTCGCAATCAATATACAAACGGCTTAGCCAATCGAGAATTTCCGATACAAAGTAACACTTAAGCTCAACTGTATACAGCGTCTAGAGGAATTATATCAGCATTACCATAAAATTAAATTGTACACGTAAAACTGCAGAGGACGTATATAATTTTGTGTCCTATTTTATTTTTAGAAATAGCGAATTTTTATTTTAATTGCCATGTTAAGTATTACTGAGATTCTTAAAACTTTGCATGGATCTGGGAATTACTATCCTAAATACAGAGTGTTTTATAATTGTCTGCTAATCCTGTAACATGCTAAAGTGAGATTAAAAAAATCGTTAACACGAATCTTCTTTCAGATGCGTACATACAGTTACATTCGGAATAGAGAATAATTATGAATAACCTCTAAATACCATGTAGAAGTACAATTACACCCTTCATACGTAAGACAATGAATATTCATGAACGAAATAAATACGTACTGTATAATATATACAGGGCTCGGCATACCAGTTTACCAAAAATATAAAATATTTTATTTAATCTCAAATAAATAAATTTATAATTTGCCTGTTATAGTAACTGCTCGAAATGCAGGTACATGGAGTGGTGGTATATTTATTTTTGTATGGGATAGTAGACTCGCAAAAGTTCATGGTCAATTTTTTTACATTCTCGCTACCCCCGCCCCCCCCCCGAACCGCTTTTGCATTATTTCAGGGCGGCGCGGGCGTCCCTTACACACTAAACAATTATGCAATATGCACTTTAAATTCGAAATTCCGTCGCCTCAGCCGGGGTTTGACCGATTAAGCCGCATTTCACTATGACCTAGACTGACAGCGCCTCTGCGCACTGCTCCATCGAGATCCCTACCTGGTCACGTGGCGTGAAGTAATTATCGAATTAGACGATAGTTCTGTTTGTGAAAACTAAAGAATTAAAATTATCTGGCAACAAGATGGAGCACTCCCGCATTAAGGACTTATTGTACGATAAGTGAATAGGGAAAGGAAGAACCATCGAGTGGCCTACAGGAGCTCCGGCATAACCAGGTGTGATTTCTCCATGTGGAGAATAATGAAAAATAATGTTTTTGCTGTAAAACCGCGAGATGCGGAATATTTAAAAAAAGTTATGAAGGTTAAATCTTCTGAATAATTTAAGACAAAATTGTGTAATAGAATCTATAAATCTGTGAACAAATAGATGTAATAATTGAAAATGATGGCAGTCACTTCAAGCAATTACTATAACAGGTGAGTTATATTTTGATGTACTTGAGATGAAATAAAATAACTTACATTTTCGGTAAACTGACATGCCCACCCTTGTGGTTACAATAATTATTAGGTTTATTTGAATATATTTATAAAACGTACAATACTTGCAACGTTTGCCCAACTATGTTTGTTTAAATATTTCATATCTTTTGCCTTTCTGTACAGAACAAACTTTTACATCAAATATTTTAAATTGGAGAGATTTATGAAAAAAAATATAGAAAAAATGGGCATCAGAAGTCCTGCAATAAAAACTTTGCCTGAATTGTGATACGATTATGAAATTACTTGTTTCACATATACTCTGTACTCGGAGTTGTTAAATATGCCAGATACGATTGTCAATCTGAAGTTGTGATATGGATGATGCTGATTAATAATCCTATTATTGAAGATCGAGGGAACTTTTTTCCTTGATCTTCAGTTTTCTAAATTCTTTTAGGTTGTTATAGAATCTTTATATACTATAGTATATAATAGAATACAATGCACAACGCTTATTGGAATCAAGGATAATGCCATCAATCGGATATTATTATATCTTTGGCGAACAATAGGCCGAATGTATACGACTACATAGGAAAAACATCGTTTACTAATCATGACTTGTAATCAACTTCTTCTCAGAATTGTTTCGTCCACAAGCAACAACCTTGTTGGTATGCATTTATGGTTTATATTTAAAGCTTAAGGGGTAGCGGACCTCTGTCTCTCGTAAGACAACACCCTGCAGACTGGTTGGCAGCAGCTAACTCAGTTCTAAAGAAACAAAGTACACCAACGGAAAAGATGGTAGACAGGTGCACGTAAAAATATGTTAAATGTTGCAGTAGAATACGTTCTAAAAGAAAATGCTTTGATTAAGTCACAAGAGGAAGATCTTGAAACGTATATCGAGTACGCAATGTAAGTAGAGCAATATGATTGGATGGAAAGTAAGCAACTAAAAAGAGAAGAGGAAGTATAAGTGACGGAATGAAATCACAGCTAAGAAGAACAAGGTTCCTACGTTTTTGTTGACTTTCCAGGAAAATAGAAAATTGTGCTTCACATTAGCGTTATCATTGAGATTGAAACAAGTATTTATAGTTAAGCATTATATATTAAAATGAAGAAAATACAGAAGTGTCCAAATTTCTAGAAATAAGGTCTGTCTGTACCATAAATTACTAGGATTTTTGTATTTTTATGAGAATGTTCGTTTTTGCACCTGTGGACCCGACAACCACAACACACAAAGAACGGGACAAGAGCAAGATATCGAATAAAAATGGGAACATTCAGTTACTGGGAAATGCAGACATCAAAGAACGGTATCAACAAAGTGTCCAAGGGGAAAGCAGCACCCAACAGCCCACATCGTGGGAAACAATAGCTGAGACTCTAAGAGCAGCCGCGCGACACAGTCTAAGCAGACCATCATCGCCACTGAGCCCGAGAAGAAGGAAGGCTCTCGCACGGCATCAACAAGCACAATTCAAATACAATAAAAACAGGAACCCCAAGTTAAAGGAAGAGCTAAGGCAAGCAACAAGCAACAAAAGACAGGCCCAAGAGCAACACGAAGCAGAAAAGTGCGAAAGCTTTTTCCAGAACATTAACCAATATCCACCTGAAATAAGGCTAAGAAATACATACAAATACATGCGGAAAATAAGGAGAGCCAACACTGTAACAAGAAGAGGGTACATACCTATGCTACACTGGGAAAATGAACTAAGACCAACAGGCACACAACAGCAACAAATAACATAAACTGACCATTGGCCACTGGGGCCACCCCCAACTACAGAGGCACTCACAGAAATAATACACTATTTGAAGAAAAACAAGGCGCCAGGAGTAGATCAGGTACAAGTGGAATTGCTACAAGCCGCCCCCACAATCTTCATCGAAACAGTCTGTAAAACGATAGAAACCATCTGGTTAAGTAACGAAGTACCAACGGACTGGATTACAACCTTGCAAATCCCCCTACCAAAAGTACGAAACCCGAAATCCACGGCAGACTACAGGAAAATCAGGCTATGCAGTGTAGGCTACAAAATCTACGCAAAATACCTGTTGAGGGTACTGGACGAGACAACCCCAGAAATACCGACGTACCAAGCAGCATTCCTCCGCAAGGTCCTAGAGAAGACAGCATCACAACTGACGACACCATCACCAATCGAAGAAAATCTCAACCTGCCAAAGATTCTTGCCTATGCGGATGACCTACTGATTATAGCGGAAGAGGAGGACGACGCGGGAAAACTTTTGGACATGCTGATAGCGAACTTAACAGAGGCAGGACTCAAAATAAACATCAGCAAATGCGAAGTGATGGTAAGAGATCCAGAGAAAGGAGGAATAAGAGGGGCAGCCAAGAACATACTGAAACTAGGGAGCCGGGACCTAAAACAAACACGTAAACTGAAGTATCTAGGCGTTTATCTTCCAGATGCATTAGCAAGACCGGAGACAGTCAACCAAAGAATAACCAAAGCACAACAAGCCGCACATATGATTCTTCCTCTCCTACAACAACATAAACTACCCAACGGGATAAAGAAGATAATATACAGTTCCATCATAGACACAACAGCTTTATACGGATTAAAAACCACCGCAATCACGAAAGCCAACAGAATGGCACTTAGAAGAATGGAAAAGAAAATACTCAAACTTTTTCAACTAACCGCAGGGGAGGAAAACACTTCGCGGGCACAAGGAATTTTAGAAGGGAAAACAATAACTAAGCGGCTCACAACATCAAGAATCAAATACTGGGCACATATTCTAAGCAGACCGATCAATCATCCTCTACAGCAAGCTTATGTCATGCAAACGGAAGAAAAGAAGATCGGAAGACCATGCTATACGTGGAATACATCACTGGAGAGGGACATCCAAAATACCGGCATACCTAAAGAGACATGGGAGGAATGGGGAAGAAGAAAAGAGGATATTCGAAGAGAGGTACGAAGAGTATACGAACTGAGCGAAGAATCTGATCAAGAATCGACGGAAGATGAACTGGACAACGAAGAAGAAGAAGCAGTAAGGGGGTGAGGAAGGGGACACCACCGGAGAAGGAACGAAACAAGCACCAGGGGAAGAGGAAACAATGGACCCCTAACCAACAGCAGCAGAGGGGAAGAATGGACAAATTTAAGTGGGAACAATAAAATTTGGGGTCAGTAGTAAGTCGCTAGTTATCAGGAAACCAAGATAGGTGAACAAAGGAACAGACAGATAAGAGATACGAACACTGTGAAGGTAATGTAAAACGCAAATCGCATAACGGTCCCGGGTGCGTACTCAAAATCCTATTGATGCGTAGCTTACTAACTACCCGGTGTTGCAACAGCGGTGCCTTGCGGTATACATTGCATGCATGCTAACGTTGTGCAATGCCCCACCCGATCCCACCCTATCCCGAAACTTCCTACCCACCTACTGGCATGGGGTGGGCTTGGCGTATCCAGGATCGACTCTCGAGTCAGCTCCATGTGAGATGATGATGATGATGATGACTGTTTTGATAAACCAATTTCTACCCGAAAGTTTCTTTCATTTTTCACGAAGGGTTTTTAAAATTAGAGGGTATTTGCATTGACATTCCAGAGAATTTGGATAAGAGAACAAAGTTGCATACGATTGTGCCCACCTTGTAGATTCATGGATAGCAAACTGTACTTTGAAGAATTTCCTATAACATATTCTATCGAGTAGTAGCAACATTGGTGGGATTGTAAGAAGGTGGACAAAATGTAGCCATTGCTCTGTATATTTGGCTCAGGAGACGACAAAGTAGAGGCTGTAAATATAATAAAATCCAGAATAATTTCTTTTAAAGTTGTTGTTCCTATTGTTTCTACGATATTTATATGCATATTTATAAAATATTGTTATACGTTACAATTTTTACTTTCATACAACATGTACGAGTACGTATAAGTTTGAATTAGGTATACGTAGGTTTAATAATTTTGTATTCCATGCCAAAAATCAGAAATAAACGTTTTCTGATCCAAACATACCTATTTTTTAATTATACTTGAAACAGCATGTATGATCATATTAACCCGAACGTAATAAGTCTCTAGTAAATGTTAAGTATTCGAATACCTACAATTTTTATGTACAAAAAGCAAGTATTGCAAATTGCAGCAAATTAATCGTATACAAAATGTGTTGTCTAAGATAAAAGACTAGCTATGAAACGTCAGTCTGCATGATGTACAAAAGTAGTTACGCGTAATACCATTTTCTTTCATTTTTCGACTTTAAAACAAAATAAAGTTGGAAAAGGTCTTGGTAATCGTGTTTGATATTCGAGAAGAAAATCTACTGCGTTATTTCAGCTCATCCGTTAGAATGAATTATTAAGAACTCTTGCAGAGTACCGTTGTTTATTATTCATAAATCTAGAACGTTTCCTTTCGATCTTTTCTCGGCTGCAGTTTGTGCAACTTCAGTTCCCATTTCGCTACGTATCAACAGTATCAAGTGTGTTAGTTTCGGTTAGGGATTTAGTGGCCAAATAAATGGCATCCATTGTTGGTAAATATATATAATTTTTAGAGCAGAATGCTAATCAACTACTAGTTAACGAGGAAGCCCGTAGGAGAAACCCAACAAAACATTTTCTGGATCTTTGTAAAACTAGCTCATTAGAAACATGAGGAACACGGCAATACCTTGTACAATGTACCTTTAAAGTAAGTCGACATCAACATCCCTAAGCTCTGCTTATTTCGGGCGATTCATTGAACAGAACGTTGTATCTGTACATACACAACAATAACGAATAATTGCAACGGGAATAAAAGCTGAGCGGAGCCGCGGCAGAAATTTCCGGGAAGCTGCAGCCGGAGCAGGAGGAAATACCTGAGCCAAACTCGAGCATCAACATAAACATCTGGGATCAAATGCCCCGAGTGAAAATGCATATTAGATTTCTTAAACTCGAGTAAATAAGTAAACGAGAGGGGCTTCAGAATTATTATCCCGATTTTAATATTTACATTTTCATATCTACTGAACTCCGTCGTGTTTTAAATAACAGATGTGCCGAGTTAAATGGAGCATGTTAACTATCTGTGCATGAAATCTGAATTTAATGGGAGATCATCGACGTTTTACACCGGCGAATCGCTTTACATCAACGTTAACTAAAATTTCTCAAGCTGCGACAAATTACTCGCGCCCCCGTCCGGGGCTCCGGAGGAAGCTAACAAGTAATGTTAAAAGTTAATTTGTACGATTTAAATGTAGCATAATGGCGAACTTAAAATAGAGGGAAAGCGCCATGAAATACGTCAAACGTGTCTAACAACATTATATTAAAACAGCAATTAAAGGGCCGGAGTCGGCGGTTCGGCCGCTCCCGCCTGGCAACGAACGGGCCGCCAGTTTATTATCGCAGCCGGCTTGATTGCCGCCCGCCACCGTGTAAATTATAATTTCATAATATGCACTCTCATCATGAATATTTAAATTCATATTTGAGCCGACTTGACCCGGCACTAATGCAACATTATTTCCAAACGAACTCGTTTAGTGCTACACGACCTTTACATGTTGTCGCTGGGCGAAAACTCCTGCAACTTCCCGTTTCGTTATGTTTAATTAATATTGTGCGATGGGCACGTTTCAGGTTCGACAGATTGGCGAAAGCTAAGACAAAATGATTTCAATTCTAATAAGGTGTCTTGTAGTTACTGTTACGGAGTTTGATTACTGATTTAGTTTTGAATTCTCGCCTCTTATCGTAATTTAGAGACGAAGTGAGTCTCGTCTCGTACGGTTTATACACACGAGAGTCTCAAATTTCTCCTCGAGAAATTCTACATTAAGTATTTTACTAAAATGTAGAGCTGAATTCGGGGAGAACTAGACATTCAGCACGACTGGAGATTTAACAGTAATGATGGGTTATTAGAATACTTAGAGTTCCATCTTAACTGCAGTGCAATATAGTAACTGCATGCTTAACAATAAAATATATTTTCATATAACAGAGTTTACATGAAAAATTGGGTTTACTGGCCGTTTTTCTTTATTTCTTGTTGATACATTAGTCACTAATTTAACGTCAGTAGGTATCCCAAGAAATTATTAACAATCAGGTAACAATTATTTTTGTTGTGGTAGAAATGCTGTTTTAAAAGCTATATAGATGTAATACGAAGTGTGTAAATTATTTGTTTTAGTTACAGTATTTACAGTACTCAGTAAACAAATAAAATATTGGGTACTTAAAGTTCGTTATTATTATTAACATTCGCATGTGCGATAATATTCAAGGGTAATTCATTATTTGACAAAATTAGCGGAAACATTATATTGTCGTAGATAGGAAAATGTCGTTACCGAACTTTTATGGTAAAATAAAATGACTACACGACATTAAAGTGCTTTTTTGATGTGATATCTTTTTATTTTACCTTATGATTTTAACATCTATTAAGCACTACATTGAACGGTCTCCAATAAGCGAGAGTCTCGCCAAGAATACTCGTCTCGTCTAGTGTTTCGTAATGTTATTTCCTGTCTCGTCTTTTATCTCGATTATCGTAAGCGAGACGAGAAGAGGCGAGTAATTTCTCGTTCTCGACAGCTATATTTCAGATACGGGGATGGCTCGGTGGTAGAGAACCAAGCCTTTGGATATAATAGTCCAAACGCTTCCCGGTTTGAATCCACCCAGGGTCGGAAATTTGTCTAATTGCCTGGGGGATCGGTACTGGGTCCCGGTCTCCATTTGCTATTGGGGATCAAATTAATGGCACTCTTTGAATTACGGTCGCATTAGAGGAGTAACAAGACCACAAACAAAAAAACATTCAGACGCAAAAGCAGGTTAAGCATGGTTACGTACCAACACGGTAACCCGCAGAGTCGGACCCTGTTGTGCATTGCACAAACTAACTTAGCCTTGTCTCACACCAAAAGCGATGGGCCTCTAAGGCCTGTGAAAGCTTTATATATATTATATATATATACAGTTTAAATTCCATGTTAATTAAATATAGGGCCGATTTAGACAGAAGCAACGTGGTTGCTACTCTAGGCCATACAGACCTGCTGTATGGCCTAGCCCGGTTACAGCTTGAGTAAAACTGAATCGGTTTATACAACCTATTTTCATTTTTGTTAGTAAATGAAACAATTACAAATTTGCACTGTGTAATTTAGACACGGTATCCATTTTCTAGTATTGTATTTATTTGCCTAAATCCCAGATGTATTTAGTATTCATTTCTTGTGTTAACGATATCTCCAGGCACATGTAGAAAATGTCTAAAATTCTAAAAGCAGTCGTTCGATAAATTCAACAACAAATCTTTTAGTGTCTCTATCAACAAACATGTATTGTTTAGTTCAACAACAATATGTAACGCGCGAACAATTATTATAACATTTATTTTATAGTCAATACATTCACCAATATAAGGTAAGTTAGTTTTCAAATTGGGTGATGTTTATGAAAAATATAAATATGCTCAGAGTAACCCACGTACAATGGAGAGAGCCATGTTGGGATGATCTTTACGGGACCGAAAAACCAACGAACATCTCCGAGGAAGGACAAACATAACAGACATAGCAAGAACAGCAGCATCTTTGAAATGGAAATATACGGGACATATAGCAAGAGGAGAAGAAAACAGATGGCATAGGAAAATCCTACAATGTCGACCATATACGTTCAAATGACCGACAGGAAGACCACCCATGAGATGTAGCATCAAATAGAAAACGATGGAAGATTATGGAAGAGGCGTATATCCAAAAATGGACTTGAAGCGCTACTGAAGAAAAAGAAGTTTTCAAATATATTATCACTCATCTGTGTGCAGTTTTTTTGATTGTCAAATATATCATCATTGACCGCCTTTTCGTCCCACTGCTGGTCATCGACCTATTCTCCTCAGCTAAGATAGAAACACGAGGGACCTACAGTTTTAACGTCGAATCCGAACGACAGAAATTTCAGGGAAGGTTTTTAGCATTAAGATCCTACGGTTGCAAGCCGGATTGGGAAATTGTGTATGGTGGGTTGCAGACAAGATTTTTATAAATCTGCATAGTAATGCTTAGGTTTCGAATCCAAGTCCGAATCGCCGTTTTACTCGGAAAGCGAGCGCTCTACCAACTGAGCTACCACCATAAAATAATAGCAGGCAAGCTTGGAATCATTATTTAAATTATAATTCTATTAAATCTACTAAATTACTACGTCAGTGCAATGTCCTAAATGATATTCCACCTACAAGTCAACATACTTCACATTTTAGTCAAGACATTAGTATTTATATCTTATGTAAAAATTAATTGTTCATCCCAAAAATTTACAGGATAAAAAATGAAAACGTGAAACTTTCAAGTGATCCTTTCTTGAGGCCTTAAATTATTAACTATAAATTTCGACAAATTCATGAGCACTTATTTCCGAATATAATATACAGGGAGTTAATAAATTGCAGGGAAAAACTTCTAGGGCTTAAAGTGTACATGAAAACAAAATTTTTCGTTAATAAATGTATGGTCAAAAGTGTTTCCTCTCAGGAATAGAGTTTCTCAAAGATTCTTTAAGAAGCGCCTAAATGTAGGCAACTCAATTTACTACCTTCTATTTGTTTCCATAACGACGGAATTTGAATTGGAAAAGTGGGAAAGAGGGCATTATTTATCTTGTACTAATTTCTGTCGTTATGGAAACAAATAGTAGGTAGTAAATTGAGTTGCCTACATTTAGGCGCTTCTTAAAGAATCTTTGAGAAGCTCTATCCCTGAAAGGAAACACTTTTGACCATGCATTTATTAACAAAAACTGTTTGTTTTCATATATACTTTAAGCTCTAGAAGTTCATCCCCACAATTCATTAACACTCTGGCCATATCTATCCTGTATTTATTTCTGTCGTTATGGAAACAAATAGTAGGTAGTAAATTGAGTTGCCTACATTTAGACGCTTCTTAAAGAATCTTTGACAAGCTCTTTCCCTGAAAGGAAACACTTTTGACTGTACATTTATTAACAAAAAGTGTTTGTTTTCATGTACACTTTAAGCCTAGAAGTTTGCACCTGCAATTCACTAACACCCTGTATAAACCGAAAGTAGGCATTTCGCTGTTACCTTTTTTAGCAGAACATACGTAGCATCCCGGGTATTGAGAGATCGTGCCTTATTCAATTAGAAACGATGTAGCATTTGCTGCAAATTATCTACAACGAACAGAAACACTTTAATTTGCGGGAAAGAAAATTGTAATCATTTTGTATCAAAATATCTGCAATATTTCAAAATTAAAACTGCCCAAAAAATTAGTTTCGTTAACCTTCGTTTTATTGTTTAAGTAGAAAAGAAGTCTTAAACAAATCTTATAAAATCCTCAATTGTTGACGTGTCGTTCAGAGCATGTATTTTTTTTATTGACCCTCGAGTCGGCTCCATGTCAGATGATGATGAATTTGAAGCTGAAGCTCTTTAATTAAAAAAACCGAATAAGTAATTCCACAAACCAATTGAACAGTTCAGCAACTCTTAAGACTTATTATTTTAAAAGTTTACTGAGTACGAAACATGTCAAGGTTTATAATATGCGTATTTGGGCTTCGAATTTTTAAGATTAAAATTGAAAGCTTGAAGCTGGAAGCTTGAACTTAGAGGCTACAATTTCGAAGCTTGACATTTAACGTTTGAATCACGAAGCTTCAATTTGAAAGATTGTACATAAGACATTGAACATTAAATCTTCAGGATGAATTTGAAACATTGCATTTTGAAGTTTGAACTTGACGCGTTGGCTTTAAAGCACACTTTATGAGCTTGAATTTTAAACTTGCTCGTAAGCTTTCATTTTAAAATTGAATTTTAATATTATTTACATAAAACAAACGTTTTTCTATTGTCACTGTAGCTACGCTAATAAGCGACCTCTCAATATGCGGTTTTATAACTAATAAGTACATTAGGCTAATTCAATCTTAAGTGTCCTTTTATAAATTCCCTTTTGCACCCATAAGCAATGACCTGGTTATTACTCAAATTCCCTTATCAAGCGTATTACTTATTCCACATTGGCTAATTTAATATTCTAATGTACTTCTAATGTAATTTGCTGAGTAAAATGACGTCACTACTTGCTACATAAATGTGTATGCATGTAATTGAAATCACATTACAACAGCTATTAAGCAATAATAATTTAATTTAGAATTTTGGATATTGGGTTCGTAACAATATCCAAGACTCAAATAATTACAGAATAAGTCACAAGAACTGATGCCAAAAGTATTGCAAGGTAGAATAACATCAGTATACGTTTGTAATGTATATGATCTTAATTTAATGTAATTTTTCAACTTATTACTAATTACCATACGTTCACAGCATAATGCACAACCCGAACGTCAAGATTTTTTCAGGACAATACCAAGCCTCTGTAGCAAATATATTGATTGCCTTTTACATTGGCTCCGGTTTGCCTTGCAGTATTCCGTTAGACAGCTATAAGCCTCGGAGCGGAAGAAGGGACAGTGAAAGTAATGGAATGGTTCGCCGATGTAAAATATTACTTTTCATTTAAAATTACCAGATCGGATTAGAATATCCTTACGCTAGATTTTGAAGCCTGAACTTTAAAGATTGCAATTTAAGGACCAATTGTTTAGATTTGATCTTCAAAACTTGAATTGTGAGTTGGACTTTTGAAGTTCGCATACTGAAACGTGAATGTTCAAGTTGCAATTGTAAAACTTGGAATACCCGTCCTTGAATACCTCCATTTCATAGAATAACCCGCAGTGGTTTCCACATCATCCATTGTTTCTTTGTGACTCTCACTGTACCTTGGGCGGTTGCATATCCTCTGCCATTTTTAATTGCAATGAACAGTTGAAACTGACTTTTAAACTGATGTTAAAAATGCATGAATTCTATTACTGTACTGAAAAAATCTGTTCATTTATTTGTGAATTTACATTTAGTTGGAAGAGCTCAATTTGAATCGTTAAAATATGGCAATGTTCAGAGGAAAGGATATGCCGATTTTTTTAGTTGAACGCTAGGGCTATCGAGCAACATAGCACGATATCAAACAACGTTTGAACGATGTGTTTGTGCTGGTTTCCATACACGTCACTCGATTAAATTTAATATGCGAAGTAATACATTGACAGTATAGAGTGTAGTTCTCTGATAGTGAGCAAACAAAGGGGCGCCCCTCAATTGCCATGATGGACATTATTATATTACACAGGTGGCCTGTTAAAGCTTTCTTCAAACGATCACACAGAAAACTATGTACACGGCTGAAGATGTCGGAAAGTAGGCGCAAGTGTGTGACGGCGGTGGCGGCGATGGCGGCGGCAAACCCCGACAAGTTGTCAGAGCGATCCAATCTTCGCGCCCGACCCTTCAATTAATTGCTCGATGCAATTACAAGACACAATTAACCCTCAGTTTGCAATTACTTCGTCGCACCTCAAGCAGTCTTTGCTGCCAAATGCGCAAGGAGTCTTATATTACTAAGACGATCACTATGGTTATAGAAATTTGTTGGAACGTTCAACGAGATCCTTTAGCATTTTCTGTAATTATTATTCTAGACGCGCCTAAATATTTCTCTCCAAGAATAGATCAAATCTGCAACTCGACTGCAATATCTATGAAATTATTCGAACAGGTTTTGATTTTCCGGTATTAATTTTTTTTGGTAACATTAAAGGTGTTTTGTGTATACAGGATGTTTCAGCTAAAACATTCCACCCCGAATAATTTTGTATATGATCAAATTTGAAAAAATCTGCGATACAAGTCAATAATAGTTTAAAGGGGACATCTTTTACTACTAAGACATCTATCCTACTTTATCCCCCACCTCCAACTCCAAAATTATAAATAACAAGAGGAACCAGGCTTTCTGTACAATCTGAAAGTTTCTAGCAATTCGTTTTTGAGAAATGGCATTTTGAAGTTTCGGATGTGTATGGAAAATGTTAAAATAAAAAATTTCCAAAAGGGTTCAAATTATTTTATTAATAAATGTAGCCTCTCGTAACTTCCATACAGTAGTACAATCGAATTTCAGAGCAATTTCGTGCATTATTAAAAATTGCATGCGTCAATGAACGACGCTCCTGATTAATCTGGCTTTTAATTCTTCCCGAGAATCTGGTTGCATAGCTTAGATCCTGTTTTTAGGTGATCTCACTGAAAGAAATTTAGTGGAGTGAGATCAGGTGACCTGGCTGGCCACTCCATAGGCCTCTCTATCAATCCATCGTCCAGAAAATATGTTATCCAGAAACTGTCTGACTAGGGCAATAGGATGAAGGGAAGCCCCATCTTGCTAGAAGAATAGTTCATGTTCGAAAAGTTGCCCATCTGTTCTCAGGATTACAGTAATCCTAGGATTCACGTGACGAGAATCTTCTTGAACTTGAGCGGGATAGAGCTTTTCCTCGTTATTTGTCTTAGTTGGAAAATCCTATATATTTATTTCGAAAACTGTTGTTTGGCATCGTGTGGAGTTGTTTTTTAAATATTGCAACCATTTTCCACTAACCTAGGAATAATAAAGTCATCTCGTCGGGGTTAGACCGCGTTGTCGTGGAATTGATTCATGCTGACCTGTCCCTAACCGTGACAGGTAGCATTATCATTATCAAAGCAACGGTTACCGACACATATTCGTCAATCAAGTCCACGACAACGCGTTCTAAACCGTAAAAAATGGCTTCATTAGACCCAAACCGCGGAAGTCTGAAACTTTACAACGTAAGAACAATTTAAAATCAACCAACTTAACAGTGACTAGTCATGTATTCGTGTTTTTCGTTGTCCAAGTGGGACAGAGGGCTCTATTTAACCTATATTATTTTCCGTCGTTATGGAAACAAATAGTAGGTAGTAATTTGAGTTGCCTACGCTTAGGCGCTTCTAAAAAAATGTATGAGAAGCTCTATCCCTGAAAGGAAACACCTTTGACCATACATTTACTAACAAAAATGTTTGGTTTCATGTATACTTTAAGCCCTAGAAGTTTGTCCCTGCAATTCGTTAACACCCTGTATATACATACAGTTATGTACTGATAGGAAAACATATTTTACACGAGAACGTATGATTTGATATTACGAAATTCTCTGATTAAAACGAGTTTTAATTCAAAATTTTAAAAATTTTGTGAAGGTATATAGGCTGGTGGTTATGTGATGTTAATGCCACGACATAATGGCGTGCCTCCATTTGCAACTACACAGAAGAAAATCGATCGCGATGGCCATAACAATTTCATCAGGATGGTGTTATTACAATTTTGAAAAGCTATTTCATCTAGCCTAATGAAATTGCATAATACTACAAATTTCTGAGTTCGTGGCATATTTAACAAGTGCAAAAATCAATTAACACTCAATGTGCTGGAAATTTATTCATAATGGAAGACTACTGAACTTTTAAAATGTAGTGCCGTTACGTAACAGTCCATCAAGCTTAATAAATTAAAAACCTTTCAGAATAACGTTAATTTCGCGAGTCCTCATTTCGTTTGCATGGACATGAAACGCCTGAAAATATTCTAATCAACTTAATTGTATTGTAATTGGCGTAAGCGTTGTGTTTGAAGCCTCCCTCATATTTATTAATTTGCGCTTAAATTAAACACGGCGAGTTTTCGAACCTGTGTATTAAGTTTGTTTATAAAAATTCCAGTAAGCCCCCGCTTTTCTAAAGTTTGTTTTTTTAATTACCTAAACATTTGCGTAAATTAAATATTTTGTAATACATGGAAAAGAAAATGTTTAGTTACTAATAGCGATCAAAACATTTTTAGTGAATTTTAATCAAATTAAATTGCAGCTCCAATATCGGAGAAACATTTAGTTATTTAGTTTCTATATTTATTTCTCCCAAATAAACACAACGAAAAGCCAATAATCGGCAGTTGATGCATTTTTATTTATAATTCAAGTTTTAATCAATATTTAAAATGGTTGTTTATTCAAGGTTAAGTTATCGGTTAGGTTTTGATTGCGGAATTTAAGCATTTGCTAATGTCAATTTCTGAATCATCAGAAAGTTATATCATAAAATATTCGTAGCTTTGTATTTTACTGAATTTTGGTAGTAAATTTATTAAAGCAATCACATATACGCATTGTTGCAACACGAAGGTATTAAATCGATAAAACCGTAAAGTATTTGCGTAATGGAAGCAAAAGCTTAATCATGATGTGCCTTGGTATGTTATAATAATAACAGAACTAGAGAACACCGCCGGAAACATATTTTGCTTATTATTCTACCGTTACGATTCGAATAAAATTAGCAGGAATTCACGAAATTTAAATGTAATGACAAAGGGATTCGTCCTGATGTCGTCCTAAAACGTGCGAGTTTCATAATCCCAAGAGCAATTAGTTAAGTGGATGGGCAACACACTCGCGTGTCTAAACAGACCGACAGTCGATGATCCATTCTGGTTGCCGTTGCCTTTCCCGTTGCCTGCGATGATGAAACAAACGTCCTGGACAAAGAAAGGACATCGTCGCACACGCGTCTACAAAAACGGGTCAATAAATTTTTGCAGGGCAATAACAATAAAACGCAAGGTAACCTGTAAATGTTGTTTATTTCTTTGATTTCCGTTGACACAATCGTTTCTTCGCAGAACACCCAGCGCGATCTTTCCACCACATATCTTCATTTGTCTCCAGCTGTTGGCTCCTGTTCTCATACATCACGGCGAATCTGCTCTGCCACGAGCACAAATTTCTTCCGAAACTTTGATCAACTTGGTCACGGCGGTAACTTTCCCTTTTCGTTCCGACCAAGCTCACGTTCCTCTAAAATTGCGTATTCTATAAATGGAGACGGTTATTTTAAAAATTCCCTTCTTCTAAACCGCAATAGGTATATTAAGACAATTTCCGAGCAGTTCATAAAAAAATTAGTAATTGCGCGAAAATCCTTAATGTTAAGGGAAATGTCTATTTCAGAGCTCTTGCAACCCCAAAAAAGGTGGTATTTACAATTATGGCTTGCTGTAGACATGTGCGTGGTCAGTGATATTAAAATTTCATTGGCAAAACAAGTTTGTGGAAAACCTTTTAACCCGAAAGCGGATGCTAGACATGTTTTTGTTGCATTTTTGAAACTCCAATTTTGTATACATATATAGAGCACATTATTTCAGTCGTATGCGATTACTTTTTGAACACTTTAGCTTTAAAACTAGAACCTCTGCAATTTTTATTTTCAATATGTTGATTTAAACACAATTAATTATAGTATCACAAACTGTAAGTATTAATTTTTAAGTTTGTTCTCCATGTTTACATCGAGAGAAAGTGAAATTTGAGTACCTACAAAATCTTTGTAGTGCATCAAGATATTTCTAAAAAGTAGCTCTGAGGAGTTTGTCTTCATGACGTGTTAGGGTTCTGAATGAAGTACAAAACTGTTTTATATTTAAATTTTGTGTAGCCGGAAAGTTAAGCCGAAATGTTTCGCAAAATTTGTATAAATAAGAATACTTAATTTATTGGAGATAGCTTCACTATTTCTAGTTGTTAATGTTTTTTCATTGCCGTTGAATGCTTTTTCCATAGTAAGGTTTTCGTTCATTTGAAACCATAAAGCAGCGCCGCTTATCACTTTCCAGAAAACTTTGATGCAGGAAGACTATCCTATCGAGAGCCAGACCGGATGCAAATGCGGACCGGTAAAGACAATTCTTTATCGCGTGTTTATGATTCATAAATAGCCTGAAAAGAGCGTCTCGGGCATTAAGAAATCCCAGAACTCTATAAAGAAGAGCCTTAAAACAACGCGCTCGCGTTTAGGAATAAGGGGAACCGCGATCCGGGACGGAACCGGGAACGAAGCGGCATTTAATAATGGCGCAGTTGTCCTTACCGGTGAAATAGCAGCAAGGGACAGGTCGCAGGTGGTCCTCAGGTTGTGCGTCTTCCCTCGGGATAACCGCCGGCTTCTGTATCTCCAAGACACGCTTTTAGGCAGGTGAAAGACTCTAACTGTAAGTAAGTCTCCTCCACGAATATTTACATTTCTAACATACGCAAATCGATGTAGTTTCTAGGATATTATCTATACACGATTATTCTACTTAATTTACCTTCATTTCATAACTATTTATTTTACATAAAATGGGAATCACGTTCTGCTCTTTAATTATGTCGAATTGAAAGCAAACTATGAAGAAATAATGATGCTATAAAATTATTATTTTATTTTCGACCAACAATTAATAATTATCTTCAAATTCAATTTTAGAACTTACTTAAAGCAGAAAGTTCTTTCTTTGTGATAAAGCACGTAAATATTTTGTAAATAAATAATAATAGTTACCAAAGAAGGGACACAAATGACAACGTAAGGAACTGGAATGTTTCTATTCATCAAATATTTTCCAGTACACAATAAATTACAATATCGCAATTATAGCTTGTCATCCAGCTGAGTTATCTAATAATGTACTGCATTATTAAAATATTTTCTATTGCCCAGAATAGGAAAATCTTGTTTGCATTTTTGACAAGGTCAAATCTTATTGTGAACACTTCTTACGGGGCCTTCGAACTTTGAATGGAACGTAAATAACATTCTATTATTATGAATTTTATTTATTTCAAATTCCGCTATCACTTCTGCGCATAATACAAGTATGACTTTTGAGGCATCCATAATAAACCCGTTTAAGGCTGTAGGAATCATTATTATACATATCTAGTTAAACTAATTTTACCAAAAATAAACGTAGTTCTTTAGAAGTGATAAGAAAAGGGCGTCATTCTCGTTTTCCTACCTCTACCTACCCTCCTCTTAGTAGGTACTTGGCGTTGAAGACTCAATTATTTATAATTGTGATTTTGTGATTATTATGTGAGTAATCGCAATGTACTAAAAGCGGTTATAAGCAGAAATATCGACTGCTGGAAGTAACAAAGTTTGAGGACTAAATAAGTAAAAATATCAAAGATACAAGGAGTTTTGTTTTCAGGAATTGTTAACCCGAACTTTTACAATTTAAATTAAGAGAACAAATATAAATAATTCTGGTATGTTGGATCATCCCTCTTCATGTCAAGTTTATGTGTCTTGAATGAGATATTTAAAAAAGTTATAAATAAAGACCCAATCACAAATAAGCCCTTTTCTTCCATTTGAAGTCGTACATTATTTATTACTTATATTCATATTAATAACTCAAAAACTGAATATTTTCCCTCGCTACTAACTTTTTTATCTATGAATAGTGGATAACTAAATCGATTTTAGTAGCGTCACTTCTGTGAATCCTACACTGTTAAACTCATATCCTCGTTAAAAAATGTTTCCTTAGTACTATCAGAAAGTATATACCGCACGTATGCTCTTCGCTGCCACGTTATTAATTCTTGAAAATATGTTATTTCATTACTTGTTTTTCGTAATGTATAATATAATATTATAGCAGACACTTTTAAATTATAATTGTGTTATAAAAATCGAACCGCTCTTCATTAGATAAAACGAAAATTCAATATTTCTCAAACTTGAGCGCCTCTCGAGTATTGAATTTAGCTAAAATACTACTTCTTTTACTTGAATACGTAACGTACTTTTTTGATTAAGTTTTAAGAGAATTTTGATGCAGTAGAAAATCGCGTAAGTAAACTGCTGTAAAGTTGCTGGCTTACTCCTAAAACAATAAGAATTGAAAACGCGAACCATGCCGGAATATTGCTCAAAAAGTTATTTAAATTGTTTGCTGGCACGAAACAATTTAAAACTTACTGTTTTAGGCAGAAGATTTAGCAGGAGTTCGCTCACAAATCTTAGAAAATATTTAAACTTGGTGAATCCAGTAATTTAAAAATATAGTCGTTAATTTTATGTATGTTGGAGTACTCAAATAGGAGAAAAATTTTACAATGTTATGGTACTCTTGCAGTTTTTAAATCGCAGTATTATACAGCTACTGTCTGTAAATTGAAAATATTTTTTAGGTTAAAACAAATTCGATTTTAAATCCTTCTCACCCAAGATCAACTTATTAACTTGACACAATTTTAACTCTTTAAAATACATTATGTATTAGAGTTATAGTATGTGGTAAAAATTATCACAAAATTTATAATTTTGTTATTTAATGTTTTTTGGAAAAACCCTGAAATGTGAAATTGCGAGTTTACATTAGTAGGTCAAATAATATAAAGCTTAGGATTCGTTTAGAAGTGGAAAGTATCAGCCGGAAATTATTAGACGTACGATACAAAGTGTTTACACATGTGCTAGTGAATGCCAACTTGTTAATGGTGGACAATTTAAACATTTTCGTGGGATAATTTTTTTCATAATGTTCTTATGACGTGTGCCACGGTTTTTCCAAACAAACAGAAAATAACAAAATTATGAACACCAAGCTTTTTGTTTAAACATTCACACTACCGTTCCCCCACCCCCCGAAGCGCTTTCGCATTACTTCAGGGTAATGCGGGCGTCCCTTACATACTAGCCATTCATGCAACATGTACTCTAGCGACTTCTCTACAGCTCTCTTGGCCGTCTGTTGCATCCCATAGCGTTTTTTACTCCGTCCCCCATCTAGTTCTGTGTCTTCCCCGTTTTCGTCTTCTATGGGGGATCTACTTCCATGCTTCCTTTGGCAACCGCCATTCTTCCATTCTCTTCATAATATGTCCGTACCAAGACAATTGCTTCTTTTCGATGGTGTCTGCTAGCGTTACTTCTACGTTCATTCTCTCTCTGATAGTTTCAGTTGTTATTCGGTCTAATAAGGTCACACCACAACATCTCCTCCAGTAGTTATTTTCCACTGTATTTATTCTTCTTCTCATATTTTGGTTTAACGTCCATATCTCTGACCCATACGTTACACAACTTTCTACTAAAGATTTAAACATGTTAGTTTTTGTCTCCTTTCTGATTTCTTTACTCCATAGTAAGGAGTTGAGTTTACTAGTTATGGCTCGCCCTTTTCCAAGTTTTTCTACTATATCTCTGTCATCTCTTCCGTCCTCTGTTAGTATTACGCCTAGATATTTATATTCATTTGTACTATTTATTATATCTTTGTCTGTAAGCAATTGTTGTCCCTGTTCTTGATTTCCTATTACCATATATTGTGTCTTTTCCGTATTAATGTCTAGGCCCCATTTCTCGTACTCGCATAAGTCTTCTTACCATATAAGTCGTATCCTCTATATCTTCAGCAAGAACAACCTGATCGTCCGCAAATAATAAACTATATATGTTTCTCTCGCCAGTTAAGACACCCGTTCTATTAATCTTTTTAATCCTCTGTTTAAGAACTGAGTTCAGGTCAGTTTAAATAAGGTTGGAGAGAGGCAGCAACCTTGTCGTAGGCCTTTATTGACTTTAAAGTAGTCTGATATTCCTGCTCGAGTTTTCACGGCACTGAAATTTTCCTCGTACAACTTCTTCACTGCGTTTATATACTGTGGATGTATTCCGTTCTCTACCATTGACACCTATTATTTATTCTTTGGTACACTATCATAGACCTTAAAAAAGTCTAAAGTAAGATGTAGTTGGCTACCATAAGCTAGGGTTTTTTCTACTAGTCGCTTCAGCACGAATAAATTATCAATACAGGATCTTCCGGACCTAAATCAGCTTTGTTCTTCAAGATCTTTCATTTAGTTTTCAATTCGTCCTCTTGCTAAACCCCCCCTAAACTTAACTAAGTGAAATGCGGTCGCCTCAGCCGGAGTTTGACCCCTAGATTAATTAAGACAGCGCTTATTCGCACTGCCCCATCGAGGTCCCTATGAACACCAAGCTGTATAATCATTTTGGAATTATATCAAGTTTTGCAAATGTGCAATCAATATTTCTCGGAAACGGCTACATTTTGTGCGGTGAGATCAGAAATTTTTAGAAAACTATTTCTACCTATTGTTGAAGTTCAGCCCTATAGTTTTTCGGCGAAACTTGCCACCTCAAAACGACTTGAAATACATTTTATTGGCTCCATAAATAATAATTTAATAAAGTAAATGTTGGAAACTATAGTTTTCTATATTTGATGATAACACACGTATCTACCTTCAAACGCTTTGCATATGCAATTTGTAATACCTCTTATCACTTTTACCTCAACTATGTTCTTTTGACTGTATAATTAAATTGGCTTACCCTTTCATACATGAACGTCTACTACCTCTGGTGTTAAATAATGTATATAAAATTAAATGCATTTTAATTTAACAATGTTTAGTGAAAGCTTTAAAGTAATTATTTTAAAAATAGATATTTAAAATACAAAATTTGAATTTCAAGATTTCGTAAACAAAACATATTGTGATCTTATGAATCTTAAAATACAAATTCACAATATATATTCCAAATCGCCAAAATGCTATTATATCTGTATATTAGTCAGCCCTGTGACAGCCCTGAGTTAATCTGCAGTCCGGGTGCCACCATTTCAAATTATAAAAAGAGACTTAAATCGGTTTGACTGTTATTGAAATTTACCATATTCGTTTTGAAAATATAATAATAATTATATAAATAGATTTGTTATATTAATATATCTATACTAGGAATAAAATGTATTTCCATGTATTTCCACCAAATAAAATTTGTAGTACAAGTAAATTTATGTTTCGTTCATAATACAGAAATAATAATAATCTACCAAATAAATTGCTTTATTCGATAAATAAATTTATTTCGTCCTTTATAATACCGGCGGTAAGAAAATTAAAACACCCTGTAAATGTTTCACCTTTATCCTTAAATAGAGTTTACACACTTGAAAACTCACTATATGTGTTTTGCCATTCACACTACTGTAACACTGCCCGTGATAACAATAATAATGTACTCATGTTCCCTTTAAAATGTATTTTATTTAAACAGTATCTGACCATTACGGCACGGTACGGTGATCGACTCCGAACTGAATTGACCAACAAAATTGAAGAATATGTTAAAGATGCCAACAAGCCTACATAAACAAAATAACTAGTTTAAACAGCGACAACGACTTAACCTTGCACGTACGGAAGTATACTTTCTCAAATTAAAGAAGCTGGCTCTACGATATGTCTATCTGTTATAAATTAATGAGTATTAATCCTTTAGTCGGCAATCGACTTTATTTCAGAAGGGCATTTAAAGAAAACATGAAATAATTTTCTGCGAATTTTAAATATATTATTGATCACCTATCCTAAACATTACCTGCCCTCAAAATTTGCCGCCTGGGAGCGGTGCACCCCTTGCACTCCCGTGTTATGGCGGTCCTGATTGAATATTGTAAATATACTAAGACAAAATGTGTGAAGTATGGTAACCTCGCTCGATTTAGAGTTTTAAGAAATACATTTTTTTCTGCAACGTATGTATACAGTGTGTCTCAAAACGTGCCGGCAATATTTCAAAGATGAATTCCAGAACTTATTTAGAGTCCGAAAAGTTCAGATAAACATATGTCCTAAACGTAACCGTTGAGTTATTGTTTATTTCATAATTTATGTGGATAAAATTTTAGTTCAACGGGTTTCTAAAATACTGATCTAGTTACCATGATCGCGTCTTTTGTTTGGTAACATTTGAACATTGTTTTTAACAAATTATTGTTTGTAACGTGTCAGTTCATTACTGTGATATTGAAGTTATTGGCTTCTTCTTTGTGTCCTTATTCCCATCGTAATTTACAGGTAATTCACAATGCCAATGTTATTTTCAATGAAGAATATGCAGATATTCATTTTGTTTACGGTCTGCGTAAAAACATTGTCAGCTGAGGGAACTTGGCACTTTCAATGCAAGACATGCAGTCGGTCAAGGAGTTGTCCGTAGACCCATAAACGATGATGAACAAGTTCTTGATTTATTACAAGAAGATCCGTCTGTAATTGTGCGAAGAAATGCATGACGTACTGGAAGATGTAGAATCCAGGTTTGGAGAAGAATAACAGGTGCTCGCTTACATCCATAGCATCATCAAAGAGTTCAAGCCCTAGGTAATGATTTTGAAGCTCGTTTAAGATTTTGTAATTGAGTACAAAATAATCAAAACTTACCGCATATTTTATGGACAGATGAAGCTTCTTTCACACGAGATGGTATAAATTTATATCATAATTTTCATGAATGGGCTACAGAAAATCCTCATTTACGAATATGCTCGCATTTTCAACATATATTTAGTGTTAATATGATAGCTGGTGTTCTTAATGATCGTCTGATTGGACCATTTGAACTGCCACACCGTTCGAATGCTGCGAATTACGAATATTTTCTAGAAAACTCTTTACTCTTATTACTGAAAGATGTGCCATAGATATTAGACGTGCAATGTGTTATCAACACGATGGGGCACCAGTACATCAATGTCTTCGTGACATTTTCCGGGAAGATGGATTGGAGTGGGAGGACCCGTAGTATGACCTCACTCAATTAGATTTTTATCGCATGAAACAGATTGTTTATGAAATTGAAGTGCAAACGGTAGAAGAATAACGCCCAAGGAATACAGCAAGCTGCCGATATTATTAGGAATAACCCGGCAACCGTATTAAGAAGGCAGCGATTTCTTCCGCGACGTGCTGCTTTGTGTATCGAACACAATGGAGATAATTGTGAACATTTGTTGTAAATAAAATAATAAAAATGTATTAAAAAAAGATTTATTTCATCAAATTCGTCGAACTAAAATTTTCGCCACATAAATTATGAAATAAACAATAACTCGTTAACGGTTACGTTTAGGACACATGTTTATATGGACTTTTCGACTCTAAATAAGTTCTGGAATTCATATTTGAAATATTGCCGGTCGGTTTGGGCACCCTGTATAATAATATGTGTAAAATGGTAAATGTTAAAGTGTTATTGGTCAAAAAAGCTTTCCGCTCCTGATTTACAAAATTGAACCAAGGCTGTCATATAAATTTCGTTTCATACTTACTTGAATACTCTTTAAAATTTGTTTCTTAAACGTGAAAGAATCACTAATATACTTTTATACATTTTCCTCTGACAGTTATTTGCAAAAAAAATGTAATGTGGAAAAGTACTTAACGAAAGTTGAATCCAACATCGCCTTGTGCGAGTACAGCATCCACCAACGCAGAAAGCGAATAGCAGCAGGAGCACGCGGTGTAATGTGGTGTGGTGTATTGATTGAGTGTTGACAGATGGCGATAAGACGTCTGGGGTTGGCGATAGCTTCTCGGCTTTGTGATGGACACGCCACGGGCCACGCGCCTTCGACACTACACTGGTTGCTGCTCTTCCTTCCTTTTCACTTTTCCCATATATATAAACTCCTTGTCGGACCCTCGTCATTCTTTCCTGAGAGCTAACTTGATTGTGCTTTAGTAGAAATATTGATTGCCGATGTTGTTTTTATGATTTGCAATTTATTATTCCTCTGCTTTTGCTCGTTAACCCGAAATGGAGAAGCAAACTACGAAAAATAACTGCGACAATAAGTACCAGGTTACACTTTTTATAATGCGCTACGTTTCGTCCATCAAGCATCCCTATCAATGTAAAAATACTTGATAACGATAGGATCCGCCACATGAAGAATGCACGGTAGATTCTTTGAATAAGATTCTTCTAAACTGCTAGATACGATGCAGAGGTGTTAGTTATGACCATAGTTAGATTTACCCGATTTACTAGACTTTTATGTGAAATATGTGCTGCATGTTCAGTTTTTTTAAGTGTCAATATTTCATGAAGTACGTAAGATGGCGAATTAAACTTAACCCCGCGTTTCTATATCAAATTCTTCAATTACAGCAGGTTCTATTTGCCTACGAGTTTTAGTATTTTGTATGAATTGACAGTTATGGTGAAAATCTGGCGTGTATTTACAACAAAATATTTCAGAAGTTCACATAGAGTAACTGTATTTAAAACCACAGACTAAACTTGTTTTACTCGCAAAATACCCTGTATTTCATAATTTCTCAAAATGATTGGTTGCTGTGAATGTCCTTTACGCCAAAAATAACTTTCTGGGGCAGCTTTAACTGGATGCGTTACACAAGGTATTATCCTATTTCTCTTTCTTATGAGAGTAACCAGATATTGCAGGCGGATGGTTTTCTCAAATAACTTGTAAATACATAAAATTTCATATTGTATTCTCATGTTATAGCCATAACGGGTTTAAAATTCGCTTTTCTGTAAAATACTATCTGCAAACTAAATTGTTGTATGGTTTACTGAGGTAGAAATACTTCTTATATTTCTGTTGATAAAAGCAGCCCGGAAAAAACCGCTGCGCAATTTGGCGAATGGACAAGTCGACGTGAGTCTGTGCAAATAAGGGACGGCTTACAGGGTGTTGTAATGCAATCTGTAATTGTAATTTATCGAGTCGGACAGGGTGCAAAGCCACTGTAGCGGTCCCGCAGAGCTGGAGGACGGGCGACGAGACTGTGTAATGACGTTTCTCGGCAGGAAGGCTGGTAATTGAGTTAGGTAACGCGAGTAGTTCCGGGTGAACACCAGGTGGTGCCGCTCTGGCGCCAATAACACCGTCAAATTGATATTCATCTCTTACTGTCCCATTCACTTGCATTGCACTCTATTCTAATTACCGCGGACGTGGGTTTCTCACAAAAAAAAATCCTTCGCGCGAGGCAGCCCGCCATCGCGGACTATCACCTATTTTGACGGACTTGTTGAAACTGACAACCCGCAATGCATTGTTTGGTCAGCAGGTGGTGGAAATGAACATCGAAGCGAGGACAAGGGACTGTGTGCGTAATGTAGTTCACGAACCGCTGGCCCCGACATAATAGCCGGTAACTCCGGCGATAATTCCGGGACTAGCTGTTAATACTCCTGCATTCATGAGCAGGAACACGGCTGGAACAGTCGGGATCCGCAGTGGTATCAATTCATATGAATAATACATTGTAAGCACGTTTCCGCTTATTATTTCGGAATTCAGCCCTTATGGAGAACTGCTCTGCTCATATTACAACTTTTGTCACGGAAATGTTCTAGGGTTAAAATTGAAAAATGCACTGCAATTTACATACTATGTCTAGCAGGCTGGTATTTCTAGGCAGTATTTTCAGAAATGGGGTATTGAGGGAAGTTGTGCAACAGAGTCTGCACAATCACACTATATAACTTATTTAACTCTATTACCGATACCGAAATTAGACCTTTTGAACTTAACATTAAACCCGTATATACTGAAAACCCGTTATACTTTCACATTCATACCATTTTCGTCACTGATTAACTAAACTGAATAATTTACAAGCTAAATAAGTTTATTTCCATTTTCTACGCAATGAATAATAATTCATGCTGAAATGTAGGTTTGATTGTTCAGGCACAATTGTAAGTTTCAGCGAATGTTTTCCCATTTCGAATATATGCATGTTCATACTTAAGAAATTCGTTTCAGAAAAATGTTTTCCATTGAATTGATTGATATTTGGAATATTCAGCATAGTTTGTTTCGGGATTGTAAAGTTTGTTGAATTACTACGGAAATAATATGTCACTTAAAAATAAAAAAATTATACATATTTATAAACTCAGTTAAAAAGTTTAGTTTAGTGTACACAGTCAGTGCATCACATTCTATGGTAATAAAGTAGTAAGACTTCCGGGTTTTGTTCCTATGTACACGTAAACGGCTGATTCTACATAGAGAATAACTTTCACTCCCGCCATTCACACATTGGAACGAAATTTTAGACATATCGTTTACAGAAACAGCAACAAATTCTTAATGTAATCTACAACCTGTATGGAAACAAAATTTTCTAACCGAATTTCATTTCTTCAAAAAAGAGAGACTACAAAAGTGACCAAGCTACAATTAGCGTTTTTTATTGTCACCGTATCTAAGTTAATATGTAACCTATTAACTTGCGTTTTTTACTACTAGCAATATATCAAAAACGGAAATAAATATTAAAAAATGTATAAGAAATGGTAATATAAACGGTCAAAAGTAGTAGAAAAATATAGTATATGAAATATGTTTACATAATATACTGAAGCTTTTCAGTTTTATTACAAATTACCACTTCTTAAGAACATAATGCACACAACCCTAATATCAAGATTTATTTAATTTTTGTAAAATCAGAAAAATGCCAATACCTTGTATCGAATTTATTGGTATATTATACGCATTGCCTTATACATCAGCTGTCTTTTCAGCAACCAAGCTCCAAGGTCCAAAAAAGATATGTAAAATAATATTATGGTTTGCCACTGTCAAAGGTTACATTTATTTTTGAAACATCAGGCCGGTTTAGAATCCCTTTAAAGGGCTATAAAATTACTCAAAATATGATAAAATTAGTGTTTTCGGTTGTCACCGTGGCTACGTTAACAAGCGACCTTCCCACTTGCATTTTTAATAACTAGTAGACAACATATCCGAGATTGAAATAATTTACAAAAAATCGTAAAAATTTGTTATACAAAATAGCCAAAAGTAGTTGTAGAAATATGGTAAAATCAATTTAATTTTAAGACATATATGGAATTAAGTTAGTAATATTTTTCACTTTATTGCAAACTACCATGCTTTAAGAACATAATGCTCACAACCCAATCCCAAAATGTATTTAATTTTGTTACATACAAAACAATGCCAAGAGTCTTGTTACCAATTTGATTTATCGTATACTATACGTATTGCCTTTTACATTGGCGGCCTTAAGGTAGATGGCCCTAAGCCCTGTGGCGACCAAGGAAAGGAATATAATGGTTTGTCGATGTAAAAATATACATTCATTTTTTGTTGGCCAAGTCGCTTTTTTAGGATCCCTTAACAATAAAATATAATGCAAGGGTCTTTGTACAGCAAAAGTTTATTTTTAAAGTATTCCACCCTGTAACTAACTGTTGATTTAAGTTAGCTTTGCTAAACATGATGAAATACAATTACATTGCCGTGTCATCATAAATATTGTTACTTAACCAAAAATCAACGCCCATTCCAGAGGTGATGCAACAGTCATAAACGAAAACAGTTTTTAAATATAAAATACGGTTTAGTAAGATTTTTTCATACACCGAGTCGGTAAAATATTCAGCTAACTATTCAATTGTATTTAAAAGGCAAATTCTCGTAACACTGAAAAAGCATAAGAAATAGAAATCAAAGTTTAGTCAGCTTAATACTAAGGGACTATAACTTTACGCAAAAAAAAACTAACACAGATATACAAAATAATTCAGCTCCCCTTTTCGCTACGCGAATTTTGCAGCTTTTTTGTATTGATACAGAAACTGAATAAGAGTAATATTACTCATGTATACAACAATATTCCGAAAATACATTTAAATTTTGAGAACCAAAAAATTCCATTTCATAATACAATTTGCGTCGTTTCCGAAATATTAAATAAAATGAAATTCAAATAACCGGCGAGGTTGTGGACTATAAATTATTAGATAAAAAAATTCAAGTTTTCCATGACGGGATCGGGAGCATCGTGCCACTTTTCGTAGATGCTTGTTGCACAGCGTAAACAATGATCCGTAAAAACTCTGTGTAGTAATGATTTCACATTTACTGAGACGGGTAATATAAATACACATAAACTGTGTGAATGGAGGGACGAAATACCTCATTTGATACGCAGAAGATCTTATCAAAGACGTTAGTAAACATTTTGTGTGGACTATTAAATAATAATGTAATTGGTCCACACATTCTACCTACCCGACTTAATTCAGCCTTGTATCTTCCATTTTACAATGAAAATTTACCATTGCCAGCGGTTGATGAAGTTCCATTAGTAATTAGATAACATTGTCAGTTCCAACACGATGGTGCACCGTCACATTATGGAATACGGTGAAGAATTTCCTGAACATAAACTCCCCTGAGAGGTGAATTGGTAAAATTAGACCCATACCATGGCGCCCTAGATTACCAGATCTGAATTAGTTGGATTTCTTTTTCTGGGGCCATTTGACAGAAAGCGTTCACCGCGAACTTGTTGTGAACAACTCATAGCTCGTATTCACGCTGCTGTGGCGTCAATAAACGAAAATAAGTAGGAGACAACCCATTTGAACACATTTTGTGACAGTAGATATGGATAATATCTTTTCGTTAAAATTATTCGTTTTTATGAAAGTTTATTTTAAATGTTAAATTTTTGTTTTCTATCTCCTGAATCAAATCCCCAAAGCAAGCGCATCAACTTTAAGACACCCTGTATATGGTCAGCACCCTTTTGACAGGGGTATATACACTGCAATTTGGAAACAACAAAGTGCTCATAATACAAGAAATAGAAGATTTGGAATATACAACAAGAAAGATCACAGAGAAGTAGATAGGATAAGGCCGGGCTTGTCAAGTAATCTTAACTAAACGCAATATCTCTACATCGGAACATATAAATCAGCACCATGAACCATCGCAAGTTTCGAGAGCTACAACAATTTACGATAGGGTACAACTCGCCGTGGCCGGGTCGCCGCAGACGATTTTCCGCGAAGTCCGACTCGCCGCGGTCTGACTGGCCGCGAAATATTGTAATTCTACTTAAATAATGTAATTTATAGAATTTGTTGGGTGTAACATAAATTTGGATTATTTAAAGAGACTTTAATTTGTACTTAGGTAATTAACAGTAATAACATTTACCCACCTCAAACTCATAAAAATTGTTAATGCCTATTAGTTGCCCTACCCCTACTTACAGAACGCAAAAACAAATCCTTAACTTTACTTGTTCCCGATTTTTCGAACGATTCAGTTTGTTTAGAAATGGAAAGTCAAATTTTGTCTCGGTGTGAAAAAGAAAACTTTTACTGTGTCGGTTTTCTTTATGTGTTAGATGAAACTTCTAGTGACGCTTGTATGAAATTTTGGCGGTGTTGTAAAACGAGGATCCACACTATTGGCCGTGAGGTTGTCAAAACGATCAACGATCATTCATACGGTAGTTCTGGTAGCACGTATTACCCGCTATTTCATTGTTCAAAGTGCAAACTTTCGCGACAAATCGGTCTGTGGCGTGTCGGCCGCAGAGATTCGGACGCGGCTACTCCGTTGCGGCGACTCGGCCGCGGCGAATGGTCCCTTCTATCTAATCTAAGCGTAAGAATTGACAAATAGGGAGAAACATGTGCGAGATAAAGGAAAGATTAAATTCGGCAAGGAAGGTACTGGAGCAGTATATAGTGGAATAACAAGATATTACAAGAAACTGAAACTGCGAAATATATAAAGCTGTTATTAACATTTAATACTATACGGTTCGAGGCCAAAGAAGATGACAACAAAGAGACCCAAAAAAGCTAACCCCGTCGAAACGGACGCGCTGCGAAAGTGTTTCTGGATTTTTAGGGGAGAAAGGCAAACAAATGAAATTATACGGGAAGAGATGAAGCTAAAGTATACTATAATAGATGTATTATAACATATGTAGAAGAATCATGTGATTTGGTTTAGTAAAGTGAAGAAGATCGGGAATGAAAGACTGCCGATAGTTGTCGTGGAATAAGTACCAACCGAAAGGTCTAAGCATCTACGATACCTTTATATCAATTTATTTCTACATAATGCTCAATGTATTTTAATTTCATTCAAATGCCAATCTTAAATGAAAAGGAATGCATGTAACACCAGTGTAAAGGTGTTTTATTCTACTTTGTAACTGTACAATACAACTAATTGTGTCTTTAAAAAACAATATCTGCAACTGGTTTAAAAAGTTTGAAAAAATAACTCGATTGTAATGCAGTTTTGAAGGCAGCTAGTATTTATTTCGCACTTCTGGGTCGGTTATGGATTATTTTACGTACGTTATGGTCTACCTCAGAAAACAACTAAATTTATCAAATTAAGAAAAGATCTACGTTGAAATATTAGTTAACTTTACGTACATTACCATCCGCTATTTCTAGCGCCAGTTTCAAATACAGTAGTGGATAACCCCTGCTTTCAAATAATTCCTTTTAGTGAAAAAAAGTCTAGTCCAATCGACTGAGAAGGGAAGGGAAGATAGTCCTAACCCGCTTATTTAGGAAATGATTAGAAAATGGAGAGAATTACACACGTTTGTGGAGAAATATTACCTAACAAATAGGGTCATAAACATGTTCACCTCCAACAAATGTTAAAACACTGGCAAAAACGAAACTCATTGGTTGTTAATGAGGCAAAAGGAAGAAAGAAGCTCAGAAGATTGCGTTTCCCAACAATAATATCTTTCTATTCCTCCTCTTTATCTACAGCATGCCATTAGCTCTCCACAGTACAGGTAAAGTTTTTAATTGACATTTATATTTAGGGTCTGGAACAGATTAATCCCATAATACATTATTTTTCCTGGGAAAATGGTTTCGGTTCTGGAACACCCTTCTAGAACGGATTAAGTTCTAATAAGGGGGGTCCACTGGATGTACAAATAAACAGTGTATTTTAAACAACAAATGTTGTAAGACGGTGTGCAAAAATTGCAGGCGGTTTTCAAAAAGGCTTGGACCTTTTATAATAGCCTGCATACCCGTGTTTAAAATTCAAAAAACATGAAATTTTCCGAATTCATTCTGAATACCAAAGGTATAGCCTGGTAAATGCTTCACAAACACTCTGTAAAAATTTCGATATTAATTATAAAAGCATATTGTATATCTATTTACTTAAAAAATGTTATGTTCATTTGATTGTGCCGCTGCGTCCGAATTACTCATGCTGTAATTGCAGCTTCATAGTAATTAAAGACGTTATTTTAATTGCCATCTTCGTATGTCGATTACAGTTTTCGTTATTATTTTTTTTAAGATTGAGTTATGAGGGGCCGATTCCGCAAAGCCTTCAAGTTTTCCTTTGTAGGCTAGATTTGCCGTTTAAAAACAATTCTCGGAAATGTTGATCCTCGGAAGACGCACGTGTCGATTTCGTTCTAGAAATGTTTTGTAATGTGGTGCAATTTTCTTTGGGAACCCCAGGTTCCCGTTGCGTTGAGTTCGTCAGTCAATTTTACATCTCCGATGACTCCGGTCGCCCGTACGGGGGCCGTAACGAAAGTAGAAGTTAGACCTTTGGGTCAGACGGACGTAATTTCGAATATCGGTTCTTTTTTTATCGCGGCACATCTGCTACTTCGAGTTTTACCGTATCGCATTTTGCTTCAGGCAAATAAAATCGACTAAGTGGGATATATATAAGTAATAGCAGAGTGTTCGCCTTGGTACCTGGACAATTAAGGATAATTGCTCCTTTTGATTCAACGGATTTCAGCAATTTAAAAAGAAAAACCGTGCAAGTGTGGTGGTGAAAGCTGTTGTTTTATTTCCATCGTCCGAAGAGTCCCGTCTATCTCTCAACGATAACTGACCCTGTTGGAAGCAACCTACCCCCAGGGCCGTAACAGCAACATTTCGTTCCTACGCTGCCCCGAAGAATGTCGTCTTCCTCTTTTTTGCTGCATCTGGAAATCGCCGCTAAATTGTGCCTATCTCGCTCTAACGCATCCATCGGAAGCTAAAGTAAAGAACCAGTTTTTTTGTGTGTTGTGAAAAGAAACCTTTTTCGCGTTAACTTGCAAAATTGAACCTAATTGAACCTTTTTTTTAAACGAGAAGCGACCTTCAGTCGCCGATTGTCTTTCTTTGCACTACTAATTGTAAAGAGTAATTTCTTCTATATTGTGTTATGCTTGTAAACTCGACGCCTCTGGCCACGTAGTTCTTTGAAAAAAGTAAATATCGTAAGCTGCTGGCTTCTCGGCTTTCCACGAGGACCTACAGTCAGCTGTATTTGGAAGGTAGCGCCCACTAATTTTGACCTACTCTGTACACAACCAGGAAGATTTCCTCCCGTAAGCGATTTCCGTGAACTCTCCCTACTCCTCTGAGCTAAGCTGTAGGCCTTTTTCCACCTATCCGGTTACGGGTCGACGGAAAAGCCCGTTTGGCCCGTAACAAGATTTTTGACTGAAGAACTCTCACGACGCAAACCTGCATTTCCCCTAAAAGATTGCGCCATATTACGAAATGTTCCAGAATGAAAATAACAAGTGCGTCTTCCGAGGATAAACATTTCCGAGAATTGTTTTTAAACGGCAGATGTAGCCTACAAAGGAAAACTTCAAGACTTTGCGGAATCGGCCCCTCAAAACTCAATCTTAAAAAAAATAATAACGAAAACTGTAATCGACATAAGAAGATGGCAATTAAAATAACGTTTTTAATTCCTATGAAGCGGAAATTAGAGCATAACTAATTCGGACGGAGCGGCACAATTAAATGAACATAACAAAAAATTTCGGAAAATGTGATAACCTTTTATATAATTTTTTATTTAAATACTTTTAGATGTATCAAAAAATCAACACATCCGCTGTTACAATATTCTTTTGCTACTATTTATTACAAGACAGTTATAACGACGTTTATTCCTCAAAGTTAGTGAAATTGGCGGCTGGTTATAAGGGACCAAGGAGCTTCTACACCACTAGCCCCAAGAACTAAAATATTTTTTATTCTCTAAAATATTTATTTTTACTTATTTTATATTTTATCCATTGATCATTTTGGGCTTAAACAAGGCTAAGTTTTATTTCATAAATATACAGCGTATGAAAAGGTAAGTGGTTCAGTGATGTAACTTATCGACCACAGAGCCAATTCGACGTTGGCACAGGTTTTAGACAGAATATTATTATTTATGAATACTGAAAAGAGTTGATAAGCGTTATGAAAACTTTAGAGCACGACGAAAGTATTAATTGGATTCTATAATTAACTACAGTTTTTGATTTGGAATTTCTCGAAGAAGATTGATTTCTCCAAAAGAAGCGAAGACTTAAGTATTCCTACAAATAAGAAAAGAGAAGCCTTGTACATCTGAATTTGTGGTTCTATTATGCAGGAAATAAGAACAGTATTTAGTTGTATTGGACATCAAATAGGTACCGAATTTGTTAGAGGTAGAAAATCTTGGTAAATTTCCCCACAATTATCTTTGTGGAGTAGGGAGTGTCTATCATTTTTTCGAAAGAAGTAGATTAGAAACCGAACTGCAGGTACTTTATAAAGAGAAGTATTGTGGGATGTTTCTGAAGTGTTTCTATTTTCTCATTCATTTTACAAGACGAAGTGGCTTGCCAAGAAACACTAAATCTTTTAAAAATGCTGGTGACAATACCCGTGTCTGCATCCAAAAAGGAACGATGTTTCAAAATGTTGAAAAGCAGTAAGACTTTTTAAGAATTTCAGTAAAAGAAGAAAACCTGGATTAGCAATTCTATCAAGTGAAAACACTTTTCTTAACAACATCAAATATTTTGATAAACGAATCTTGGTCACGTTCTGCAGATCGGAAGTAGGCGCCCAAAATAAACTTATCCTGCTCTACTGTGAACATGTTAAACTGAAAAACTAATTTGCGTATAAAGAAGAACGTTGAATGGATTTTGTACATCGTGCAATTTAATAAACCTCTACGTATTATTGACTGATTTTGTTGTGTAGTCTATAAGAAACGTTCACACAATAATATTTAAACATATCGTATATGGCAAAAATAAATTTGAAACGCATCGGGTATGTTTTTGATCTTTTGAAAGATCAATTTTTAAATGTTTATGAAGTTCTGTCGAAATTCCAGACTTGGATAGTATCTTATCTTAAAGTATCGAGATACTTTTTGTAGTATCTTACATTATTTAAGATACATTTTTATACATAGTAACTGTATCTTATCTCCGATACCTTTTTTAGGTATCTTATCTTATTTTGAAAGATACTTTTTTTACATGCAATTTTAACTTTCAGTATTTGCCGCAAAAGGCGGATTAAATGTTCTTGGAAATGTTATTACTAAAAGTGTATGCTCATTGCTTCCCCTTTACCGATGGACAGGTAGATTTTCCTAATTTTAATACTTTAAACCTTTAAAGCTACGTGGACCGTACTATAAGAATGAAAAGGGTCATAGATGAATGACGTATTTAGAATAGGGAAATTTTAGCAGGTCAAATTGAAATTTCTTGGAATTGTTTTCAGAACAGCATTCTTGCTACTTCCTTCTTAATATTGAAATATTATGTGGGGGGTATAGAAAACTTGAAAAGTAACGTTGATTGTAGGTTTAAACTTTGTAAACATTTAGTACTTGTATTGCAGTTGATTACAAAAGTTCCAGGTTTGGTTTTTGTGTATACTGTTTTTTTTAAACAATACTTGGGTTTAATTCATAGGTGTAAATAATAAGTGCAAAAATTACTACTGTACAAAATAAATAAATATATAGTTTTAACAACAATTGTGTTATTATTTCGGTATCTTAAAAGTATCTAAGATACTTTTAATAAGTATCTTGTATCTTATCTGAATACTTTTATGAAATGGGTATCTTATCTTATCTTAGATACTTTAATGACCAATGTATCTTATCTTATCTTAAGATACTTTTATGGAGGTATCTTCCCAAGTCTGCGAAATTCTAAAGTGTCTGGAATACACATTCAGTTTGCACTTCAAGAGCTGTGCCTGCACAAACCCAACTGCTTAGACCGGACTATGCTACTACCACTAAACAATCTCACGAAACGTCACTGGTGGAAGCTAAAGTGTTACCTTTGTTTGATTCAACCAACCTAAGTTATAAATGATTTGAAACACTGATAGTTTAATTTAACTTGTAAATCGATTATTACTTACAAGAAATGGGAGCTAACGCGTGTATATTTTTGAATGCATACGGGAAGCTTTTAAACGTTCTTCGCCCTTTCTATTCGATGTACGAAGTGTGACTGACGCAAATATGGGAACCGAGTAAAACCACGTTATAACCAAATTTGGGGGTCCGCTACTTAAGAGAACACGTAGGAACGGATAAAGCGGCAAATTGTTGGGGGCGTCGGCGTCGGCGGCGGCTGTTGCTGCATTTGTGTGCGTGTGTACGTATGTATATCCATGCCGGTGGTGGTGAACTCCGACAACCGGGGTCCTATTAGAGGAGCGTGCCGCGACATGCCGAGAGGGGATTTAGAGCAGCGCCCCCGCAACCGTGAATCAAATCAAATCAGAAATGAAACTTTCCAAGATTTATAGCGAGCAAAAATAGAAATTAATGAATTTTTCTGAGTAGCAGGCGGAAAGATAAATGAAGAACTGGAATTTGAACGATTTCTTATTTGGATTTTTTTGCGTTTTTCACTGGTAATATGATACTTCTTTGAGTTTATGATTTACAAGAAATCTGAATTTCGCCCCCTCCCTCTTCCACTTCTTCACGTAGCGTTTCAAGTTACCAAGCTCTGTTTTTCGAGGTTATTTCACCGAAACCTCTAATATATAAATTTTTAAGCGAGTTTGTTCCTGATTATTTTATGTTTATTTGTGTGTGTATTTAACTTTAGGAGCAGCGTGTTTTTAATTAGGAATTAACCGAGGTTTTCTTTAAAACCTACAAATCGTGGGCGAAAGTGATCTCGCATTTGGTTCGTTTTCACTTGGTCTTCATTAAGTAAAATTGAGATCACAAAAAGCATGATTATTTTTATGTTGAACGACCTGAGGGAAGTATGTTTTAAGAAATCTTTTTTACCAATACCACCGAAATTTTAAGTCCGGCTTTAATGAAATATGAAATGTAGAAGTTTATTCAAACAATCAAAAAATCCAGTGCCAGAAACGGTTAGAAGTTAGATATGTTCTTCAGCAGCGTTTCTCGTGCAAACACGATTGTGTAAATTACAAACTAACGCGTTATACGCAGTTCAAATACAAATGCAACAACTTGATTTAAACATTTTCTATCGTTAAATTAAAATTGCTATGTTTTACTAGTTTTATACACAAATATTAGGTAGCGCTGTGTAAAATATTATTTTAAAACCGTTACAAGTAACATTTTCTTAAATTTAGAACGGTAATTTAAGCATGTTTTCTAAAGTAATTATGGATAAACTACGGGAAACTCCAGAATAAGAGTTTCACTCGTTTTTTTATCATTACTCACAACTAGTTCTAAATACTACGTTCTTCGGAATTTACTGTTTTAATATCTATAACCGTAGTCGAACGTATTTTCCAGCAACCGCTTATGATATTTTATGAACACGTCCTGTTTTCAACTTGATATGTAGCACACGCTTCAGGTATGATCCATTTAACGTTTTGCAAAGTTAACATAAATAAAGTTTTCAATTACAGCCACAACACACAAAGTTTCGAGATACGTTAATATATTTCCAAATGGCTGTTTAAAAACGCCCGCACGCGCAACCTACGGGCACACCTGAAGGACCCCAAAGCTAACGAAATAATTGAAAACAAGCCACGGTGTACTTCTAACGCGATCATTTCGATTTGGGGATGAGGGAAATGTTGGTAAATAATGAATATCGGTAGATTGCGGAAATCCCCGGCTGTACAGGAAGTTGCCCCGTCACAGGCACTCTGCTGCTTTACCGGGACTCGCTTTCCGCGTTTTCTTTATCCAGCTGGGATAAGGGATCCTGCCGATTTTGAACTTAATGTTCTTGAAGAGCTTGCATAATTTGAACGAAAATGGGTAACGCGGATTAAAGAAGTATTACAGAAGAATTTTTGATGTTGCTTTTATTAATTTTAGATTTAAAGTGAAAAATGTACTGCAAAAGGTAGATATTGATATGCAAAAAGAAGAAATTTAATACAGCAATGTATGTCGAGTAAACTTTTCTTGAACAAAACTACGAGCTTGAAAAGCAACAATAGCGGACTTAACTAGATAGTAAAGTGAAAATCTTTGGAGAAACTAATAAGTTTTCTAATAAAACACTAACTACACCAGACAATTTTACTTTTGAAATATTGGATGTGTTACGAACTTAATCGATACTACATTAAACAAGGATAATTATGTCGATGTAATTTAAAACTTAAATCTTTTTATTATTAGTTATTCTCCACTGAAAATCCGCATTACTGGTTTACATCCTATAAAAATGGGAGCATGGATAGCTACATCTAGAAGGAGAATAACAGGTTCAACCTTTTTTTCTCGGTAATCTAAACGGAGAAAACTATCGCAATAATATTCTTAACCGATTATGAACCACCTTCATGAAATGAACTTCAAAGTTTCTATTCCCTACAAGATTCTGCTAGACCACACATTGCACAAGCTACTCTGGAATATCTGCGAGAATTTTAATTAGTAAAGACCGACCTCCTCCAAGATCATATAATTTGACTCCTTTAGACTGTTTTGTGTTACCATATTTTAAAAATTCAATTTTAAAACTTCAGTGCACACCATAGACGATTTACGAGACAGCTTTACCAGACACTGTCAACTAATTGATGAATATATGTTAATACATGTTTTCGAAAACATGAAACGCCGGATGAATTTATGTTTAACTTAACTTGAATAAAAAAAACTCTCATGTTTAATATCCTCATATCATTTATTTTATCGATTTTTTACCATATTATTACATTTTAAATATAAATGTCAATTTTCTAGGAAAGGTGCGCTTTCAATGCCGTTTTATTTAAAGTTAGATTGCATAAACCCAATACAGGAGAGACAATCTATAATCCATAGCCGCTCAGGACTTACAGACTTAAACACACGCTATATGTGTCAAATATATTTTTTCACGGAATAGTAAATATTATTGTTCTACATAAGTTCACGCACAAACTATAATTGTAAAATAAAATTACCATTGCAGCTACATATAGGTCAGAAAAGTGAATTTCGATTAAAACACTAGAAGGATGCTGGCTATGGAAATCTAGGAGTTACAGAATCAATACGTTAACTAGACTATGAAAATATACTTCAAACTATATCTGCTTATTACGAAAGTATATAGTATGTCCTAAATTCAAAGTTTACCAATGGAATATCCGGAACGAATAAACAATATCGTTACCTAGTTAAATAACAAAAAAGAAATCACGCAAAGTCTACTTGTGATAATAAATAACTTGTGGATCGATATTCTTTTTCCAGTCCGTGGTAGATATACACTTAAGCAAATGACAATCACAAACAGTATACCAATTTGTAAACATGAATGTTCTTTAAAAATATTAATCTACCCGGAAATAAAATAGCAGACAGTATTTTTTAACCCGTGAGATGGTAGAAGTTTGACTACAAAATGTTTCTATTCATTACCACAAACCCCCTGGGAAAGCTTCTAATAAATGTCAAAATGTCTCGATCGGTATGTTTTAAGTATCTACCATTATATGTTTAAGTTGCAAAAAAAACAATTTTATGTAGATCGAAAAACGTCACAGTATACAGGTGTTTAGTTTTAAATATAAAGGAGTGGTAATTTCTTACGAAACCGCAAGAAAATTATACTTAGTGTTGAATGATGCGCTCTTATGCGTATAACAAAACCTCATATTTGATTCTTTTACATCAAACATAATTTTTGTGTAAACAAAAGATTCGCTCTATTAACAATTTAATTACAAGTACTTAAGTTACAGCTTTTAGATAAGCCAATCTACTAATAAGAGAGTACAATTATTACCAGTACTACACTCTAGCATATTCTTTGCTTATATTTCTCGAAAATAATACTAACGAAGTATCTATGTAACATGTGATAAATATTTTGAAACCTTGTATATAAATGTATTATTAGTCGCACTTGAAAAGTTCAATAGGTTAATCGTCGTAGTATCCAACGGTCACTATATTTACTTTATATGGTATATACTGAATTACAAAAGCTAATATGTAACATAATCGTCCCATGACGTGAGGTCGCTATTTCACCTACGTGTAGGAGAGGTGAAAAAAAGTTGAAACTAACGAGTGGTCATTTTCTCTAAATCAACTATTAAAGAAGTTATGGCCTGTTTTAGTTAAATACTGAAGCTGCCGAAACAATAGATGATACAATTAATATTAAAACGTCATGGTTTATATCCATTTCATATTCAGCCTGTTCACGCCCTCTTACCTACAGATTTCGCTAGTCGTATGTAATTTAGCCATTGGATAATTCAAAATCGACGTAATAGTATGTTATTCATAGATAAGGCAACATTTACAAGGAATGGTTAATGAACAGAAAGAACAGCCACTCTTGGGATTGAGAATCCACACGAAAGCACAATGTCAAATTATCAACATAGGTTTTCAGTGAATATATGATGTGGAATTATAGATAACATGCTCATTGGTCCATTCGTTTTTGCGTACTATTTAACCGCCGACAGATATTTAAATTGTCTAAAAGATCCTTTGAGAGGATTGTTAGATGATGTCCCTCTGGCGATCGGACTTGGTATGTGGTACAGCACGATGGTGCCCCTGCGCACTTTGCGCAGAATGTGCCTCGAGAGCAATGGTGGCTATTTTGAACATCTTTATAGTAAATTTAAACTAAAATAAAAATTAATATCGGCGTTTCTGAAATTGTAATTATTTAATAAATAACACTGGGGAACAATTTTCAACATAATTCCTGTTGACTTCGATTTTCTAGCTGTTTCAGGCGTAAATAGGCACACGCTGATTTCCATACTGCATTCAGTTTTCTTCTATCCGTAAAATTTTTGTCTCTACATCTTATATTAATAAGACCACTCTAGGCTCGATCAAGTGCGAACTCCCTCGAGTGGAGAGGGTGGGGACGACCTTGGGGACCAGTGACAAGGTCATACTTGTCTAGACTATTCAGTTACATATGCGACAGTATGGTGAGAGTTAGTGTGCCGCTCTATATGAATTGTATTCCAAAGTGAAGTTCGAGTTCTTGTCTGTATTCAACGTAAGGAGTTAGCAGAAATTTTATCCTTTTATTTACATACGTACACAAGTTGTTTTATTTACATTCGCACACAAGTTGTTTCGTTTACATACATACTCATTTCCTTTCTTTCACATCATGTTTGCCTCAGCTAAAACCCGCCGTAAGTGCCTAAACAAGCCTGATTTGTTTCGTTATATCTATCGCAGTTTTGCTATTCCCAGTCAAAGGACAAACATCAGCGTATTTATCAGGCAAGCCTATTTTGCATATTTTAAAGAAGTAAAACTTGGTGACCAAGATAAGCCTTGGGCCCCTCACAGGGTGTGCAAGCAATGTGTGAAGGGTTTACGGATGTGTACATCGGAAACACGTGATAAATTGCCATTTGGTATAGCTATGGTTTGGCGACAGCCCAGAGATCATTCAAGTGGCTTACTTTTGTATAGTAAAAACGTCAAGATATAATAAGAAAAATAAATGTAAATTAGAGCATCCTAGTCTACCATGAGCTATACATCCTGTGCCTCATTCAGTTGCAATCCCAGTGCCAGTTTTCATTGAACTACCCCTTTCGAAAAACAGGAGTCTAGTGAAGAACTACGTGATACCAACGATAAAGATTTTGAAATTAACGATGACTCAGTTGGTAAAGGATTTGATCAGCGTGAGTTTTGAATGATTTGGCACGAGATTTGGGACTATGCAAAAAGGCTTCAGAACTCCTAGCACCACGACTGAACGAGAAAAACTTGCTTGAAAAAGGAGTGAAGGTATCCTACTTTGGAACAAGAGAAAGTGCATTTCTGCAGTACTTTCGAAGTGACGGTGGCTTTGTGTATCGCCATAACATACATAGTCTAATGGAGGTTTTGGGAATTCCAACTTATAACGCAATTGAATGGCGATTGTTCTTCGACAGCTCAAAGCGGAGCTTGAAGTGTGTACTCCTCCACAATGGCAATATGTTTGGTGCAGTCCCAATTGGCCATTCAGTTTGTTTTCGTGATGAATATGGAGACATGAAGAGAGTCATTGATCTGTTGCAGTATTACAAGCACAATTGGATCATCTGTGTTGACCTTAAAATGGTCTTCCACCTTCTTGGTCAGCAACGTGGATACATAAAGTATCTCTGTTTTGTTTGCCTGTGGGACAGTAGAGCTCGTGAGAAGCATTGGGTGAAATCGAATTGGCCTCTAAGGTCTGACGTCAAACCTGCTGATCCGAACATTTTACATGATCCACTTGATGATAGGAAGAACATTATATTCCCACCTCTGCACATAAAACTGGGTCTCATGAAGCAATTCGTCAAAGCTTTGTCAACTGAAGAGAACTATTTCAAGTATATTATTTCTGCATTTCCTACCCTTTCGTTTGAAAAGATAAAGGCCGGTGTATTTGACGGTCCACAGCACAACATTTCATCGGGACAATGTCAGAACTCCAAAAGAATGCTTGGTTGTCATTCAAAAACCTTGTCAAGGACTTTCTTCCAAATAAACGAGCACAGAATTACACCGAAATTGTCTAGAAACTCTTGGAGAGCTTCAAAATGCTTGATTGCAACATGAGCATCAAGGTGCATTTTCTGCATAGCCATCTTGCTGACTTCCCGAAAAACCTTGGTGCAGTCAGTGATGAGCGAGGCGAACGATTCCACGAAGATGTGACGGTCGTAGAGGCACGGTATCAAGGTAGATCAAGAGCTAAATATAATTTAAAACGTTTGAATTCACGATTATTGACTAACGGAAAGCTAAAGTATACATAGGCAATGTATACTAAAAAAATCCCTGTATATGTCTGTGTAGTGGTAGCTCAGTTGGTAGAGCGCTGGCTTTCTGACTAAAACGTCGATTCTGGCTTGGGTTCAAAACCTAAGCATTACTATGCAGATTTATAAAAATCTTGTCTGCAACACACCACGCACAATTTCCCAATCCGTAGGATCTTAATGCTAAAAATCTTCTCTGGAATTTCTGTCGTTCGGATTCGACGTTAAACCGTGTTTCTACCTTAGCGCCGAAGAGAAACACGTGGCAGAGAAGAGGCCGATGCCTAGCAGTGGGACAAAAACGCTGTCAATGGTAATTCTATATAACTGCCATCACTTACTTAGCAAACATTAATTTCTGTCGTAGTGAATAAAAGAGGAGTTTCTGTATTAGAGGCAGTTCCTAAAGCTAGCGAAATTGTGTCAATAATTACTTCATAACCTCATATTTGCATACGTACGATAGTCGCTCGAAACTACTACTAGATAACATTATATACCGTGTGTAAATCTTACTTGTAACAAAAATGATGTGTACTGTTATCACTATAAATCACTGGCATAGCTATTTGTTTAAATTAATGTACATTGTTTCTATGACCGAATTTAATGAAATTTTACACTGCTATTTGTATAAAAAGTTAACATTTCATCAGATTCAAACTTTTAGCTAACAGCGATACCTTAGTTTCAGAATTACGCCCGCAATGCAGTCACGAAATGTTAGTTCCAATCGAAAAATACTCCAACATGGAATTTTGCACTATATATTGTGAAACTATACAAAGCCATTCGACAGATTCGAAGAGGCAGACTAACAAAAGGCGTTAGGTTGTTGCACGAAAACGCAAGACCGCACACCTCGAGCCACATAAAGATGTGACTTCAAAATCGCAATTGGAAGGTTTCCGTTCATCCGCCCCGCAGCCCAGACCTGGTTCCTTCTGATTTTCGCTTGTGGGGCTTGAAAAGTCATTTGTAAGATAAAAAGTTTAATGATGACGATGCGCTTCAACAAGAAGTTACCCAGTACTTTAAAAAATTCCAGCGCATTATTTACAGAGTATACAAAACTTGTGCATTGCTGGGATAAATCCGTGAACATTAGTGAGGATTATGTTGAAAAGTAGCTTATACTATGTATTTTCATTGGTCTAATTTGATTTATATAAATAAATCAACCTGTCTGTTTCCCAAAAAATGTACTTTACTAACCGGACAGCCCTCGTATGTTGATAAAATACTCTTATCCCCTAAGGCGGTTATGGGCAAACTACTGCTAGTGGGCCTCATACTGCCCGCTACGTGTTTTTATGCGGCCCACAACATCCATAGAGAGGGATTACCTTATATTTGGGGCGGCCGTGGGCTAGAGGTCAGCGCATTAGATCTGATGTTCAATTCCCAATACCGGAACATCGGATTTCTAACGGCCATTCTCCCTCGCGAGAGAATGGCAAACCAGTAAAGTATTCTGCCTAGTAAGTCTTCTCTACAGTAGCAGCGTTTACACTTCGCGTGGTTTGGAGCCCACGTTAAGCTGTAGGTCTCCTATGTCTCTGGTACATTAATTCAAACGCGCAACATACACATTGGAGATAAGAGTATCGCAAGAGACAAAGCACTCAAATGTTGCAGCTTGTTATGTCTATAGGTGGTCGTTATAGGTATTGTTAGAACAAGCTAGACTTGTTATTATTTAATTTTTACGATCCCGTAATATTTTGGCGCAAACATACAGGGTGGTTTACAACTAGTATATACAAAACTTTGTCATTTGGTTCGTGAGGTCATTCCGAGTAAAAAAGATCAATAAACGTAGGTCCTATTCAAATTAATTACGAAACTATATGAAATCAAAGTTTTAATGGCCCATTAATTCACAACCGTAGTATCAAGTGGCCTTCAAGAGATAATTTTCAACAATTAGTAGCTTAAAATTCAACTTGTAAACACTCGTTCTAATTGCAGAACAATACGTAGGTCTCTTTAGAGGATATATTTCATAAGGTATTTGAAGATGCTCCAGTTAATATTCAACCAGACATGTGGTATAAGCAGAATGGTGTTCTGATCAATTATGGAAGGCAAGTGATCGCATGACTAAATCTTCATTATCCTTATAGATGAATTGGATGTGGAGTGTCCGTCATATGGCCTACATGGTCTCCATATTTATATCCTCTGGATTTTTGGATTTGGGGGCATCTGGAGCAGCTGGGGTACAATGTTGAAATGCATGCTTATGGACAATTACTGAAGCAATAAATGCATCACATGAAATTCGCAATAAGAATGTTATGTTTTGAATGTATGATTCGCTGATTCGTGGATGTCAGGCTTGTATTAAAGCTCAAGTAGCACATTGTGAGCATTTATTACAAGAAATAAATGTTTTATTTAGTTTTTTACTTTTGGAAATCTCTTAATTAATGAATTCAACAGTAACTAAGCTTTTTACGCTAGTTGTGAAACGCCCTGTATAATAATTATTATTGGGATAGTGTAGGCAAACTGTTTGCCTTATTTTTGTGTATTCTTTTGATTCTCGCAACAGTTTTTTTTTTGGTCGTGGCCTATTAGCAATTCTGAATACGTACTAAATAAAGATAATCGATCAAAATTAGCCAGATCAAGACCAAAGTACAGTCAGCCAAGGACTATTGGTTTCAGTCGTTCCCAAAGAAAAATATGGTAAGATAGTTTTTTAATTTTTAAATAAAATATCTTCTATTGATCTTTGAAAGTTAAAATAAACTTGTGTTGGTCCTGGTTTAGTAGAAAAGCTTTTGTAGATCGCTACAATAGTTTTCTTAACGAAGAGCTGCATTAAAAAAGCGACAATGGAAGAGTGTGTCGGATCAGTAATCTAGTAGATTGTTTAGACAAGAACCTATTTATGAGTCAGGGTTTAAAACACAAAAGTTTAAAAGTCTCTAAAAGTCCGGTGTGTTTTCGTCGAGTTGTCCTATTTGGACGATAAATTCGTAATCCTTCCAGTAAAACTCTTATCTTTTGCAGCTTTCAGTGTCGCATAGTAAAATAGCAATCCACTAGGACGGCAGGTGTATCACGCCATAACTCACAGTTAAACTGCACCATATCGTACCTCCAAGTGTCACATAAGATATCGACGCGGTGGCAGAGCGGCCCCGACGTGCTCTCGTCCTCCGAAGCTCGAGGTTTCGCGCCAACAGCGATTTGGGCTGCTGAGGAACTGACATTCCGCCGGAAAGGCATTCAATATGGCGACGATTGATCGGAACACTTCTATCATTGTTTATGAACATTTTGACACCCCAATAAAAGACAGAACGTACTATATTTTTATTAGGGAGCGCTCTCTCTAGCAGATTGTATATATTGAATTATTATAGCGCTGTAGGGCGTTAAAATGCCCTCGTAAAATATCTCTATTTTTGTTCGCCCAAGGAAATATCTATTCTGCCCAGGACGCCAATGTATTAGCAAGTCTATAAGCAACCAGCTCCCACCATTGGATGTATCTAGACCAACTTTATGTTCAATTAAATACCGAAACCGCTTCCACCGTATTAAGATTATTATAAAAAGTAAGTTAGACAAGGATCGCGTCTTGTTAATATAAAACGGATTTACAAAAATAAATGACAATAAATATCATGTATAAATAAGAGCAAAGGCATTTCAGCAATACCCCAAAATACGCCGTTGAATAAATGTTGTAAGATATTCACCCAGTTTGGAAATTTAATTAACTTAGTCTTAAAACAACCGTAACGGAGCAAAACTAACCGACTAAAATTAAAGTTTATATTACAATTTCTAATCATCTTAAATTCCCGCAATTAAGCAGTTAACATACTTGTTGAATTATCTCATTTACTGCTGTCATATCAACCCTCTACAGTGAAATAATGTTAAAATAAACTTAAAGTACTTCTACAGTTAAAGTGAAGTTTACAGTTCGTTCATGGTTACTATTTGTATTTAGTTTTAATAGTTGGAGCACTTTAAAAATGTAACTTATTTTTTATTAGCTGTATCAATAGCCAACCGACACCGTTGTATGCAATTAATAATATTCTAGCTTTCCATAGCATCAATTCTAGTTAAATTTTGTTTTGTAAACTGTTTAAATTTTTTTTCATCGTTCACTCGATGCGTCTTACACCTGTGATTTTACTATTTTATTAGTTAGTAAACAGTTTTATTTAATTCCACTACTCGTATTATGACCAATTACGGCAATTTTATTTTTGTTTTGAAAAAAGACTGCCTTTATACCCCTAAGAAAAGCAACCGTGCTCGCTTAGTAACTTCGTCTCAAAAATATCAGAAGGGTACGGTGGGAATTACTTTGCAAGGGGTGGGCTGTATTTTTTCCACCAGGAAAAATTCTGCTTAACCGTGAATGTAAATAGAGCTCGTTTTAATAAATAAGGCAGAGGCAAAGAATGTACTGTGGCATAAAGTGGCTTTGTAGTCTGTGTTTTATGCGAAGTTTACCTGCCAGGTAAATTACCATTGGCGTTCAGCAAACATTTCCTTTCTCAATAGAATTTTAATCCAGACAAAACTATTAACATTATGTTAAGTAACACATTACCTATTGTTCCTGAAATCGCAGATAAATAATTGTTGTCTAATTACCTTAACGATCAATTTACTTGATTGCGCATTCTAGTCCATAAAAAATTATTTCTCTGTTTAATATATAAACGTTAAAATTTTCGAACGTACGGCAATGCCATCTTAAGCCTCAATGGGCAGATAGGTTAGACTATATTTGCAAGCAACCGCCTTTTCTGGCAAAACTCTCGCCTTACCAGTTGGAACAGGCTCTAAGACAAAGTATCTAGCGATAGGAAAAGAAGCGCAAGAAATAAAACTAGAAGGAATAGAAGGAATAAAAACGTGTGAAGAATATGGTATGTGAATACACAGTGTCGTTTCCTCTGTTCTTTAAACCTGCTACTCACGTTTGTCTCTACTTTTGATATTGATATTTGGTTCTCGTGTATTGGTGTAGACTATTTATTATGTTTATACTTATACCAACTCTTTCTAATGTCTCCCACGATAGTTTTATGAGACACGCGTCATACGCTTTCTTTAAAACAACAAAAAGTAAAAATAGTTCTCTGTCTGTAGCAATTCTTTTTTGTGTAAAGTTTGATACTTATGTAGTTTTTTTTCTGAATTGTGAATTTTGCCAATATCCTAAATTATCATGTTTTAATAATTCCGTTAGTACGTTTCCATGTCCCATAGATTTCGTACTGATTGGTTTCTTCAGCATCTTCTGTATTTTTTTTATTGATAAGTATTACCGACTCTTCCTCTTCCTTCTCCAATTCCCAATTTCTTATTCTTTATAGTCCTTTTTATATTTCATCATCGTCTTCAACATTATCATGATCCTCGTTTATACCGCTTGCGCAGTGTGGAGGCGGTGTGAGGCAAAGCTAAACTAGTTTGTGCTGTGCACCAACAGGGGTCGACTCTGCGGGTTACCGTGTTGGTGCGAAAACGTGCTTAACTTGACTGGTGTGTGGATGTTTTTGTTTGTGGTCTTGTTACTCCTCTAATGCGACCGTGATACGAGGAGTACCCTTAATTCGATCCCCACTGGCAAATGGAGACCGGGACCCAGTACCAATCTCCTAGGGAATTAGGAAAATTTCCGACCCTGGAGAAATTCGAACCGGGAAGAGTTTGGGCTATTATATCCAAAGCTTGGCTCCTCTACCATTGAGCCATCCCCGCCCCTCTTTTTTATATTTATATTATTATATTTGATAAAAGCGTAGCCATTGATTGAGTAGTACTACCTGTATACTATATCATTTATTCTAATATTAAGGAATTACTAAAGTGACTCAAATTAAGCTGTAATTTACGTTTTCTATTGCCACCGGCTAATAGGCTACTAGACAACACGCGGTTCTTTAACTTGCAGGCAATCCAAAAATGAAATATAGCCAAAAAATGATGGTAAAATAATAAGAATTGATGATAAAAATTGCCACAAATAGTTCAAAAATACGGCAAATTCAACCTACTATTATGATATATGTGGACTTATTTTAATACCAGTTTTTCATTTTATTACAAACTACCATCAAGTAAAATTATAAAGTACACAAGTCGAATGTCAAAATGTATCTTTTTAAATCAGAGCAATGCCAAGACTCTGCAACCAATTTATTACTTACTTAACTTTAGACATAAACAAACTATTTTTGACAGGTGATTATTTTTACTAACTTTTGTTGTGCTAATCCATGGTTGCCATGTTTTTTCAACTTAATTTAGTGTTCAAAGAGATAATTATTTGAAAAACCCTATAACTTCTTAACAAAGAAAGATAGAACCTACATTCATATGAACATTTCTTCATGAAATTACATCTAGTTTTCATTGCCAAAATTTGTAAAAGGCTAATAAATCTCCCTGTATATAAATACCATAGTAGTACATTCCACAATTATATTATGTTAAATAAAAATTGGTTTAAACCAATTATACATTTGTGCAATAATTTTTAAATAAAATATAATTAGTAACTTGCGCTACTCTAAAAAGTGTTGCTGTTCTAGTAGTTCTATTTTCAACCTTCAACCTTCTTCTTCTTTCTATGCATTACTGTCCGTTTTTTCATTTCATATTTGATATTTCTATACTTGTCGCACGCGATTTGTCCCTTCGTTTCATTCTTTCCTTGTGTTGTCAACCCATTTTACGATTACTTCAGTATTGCATTGTCGTATCTCCTCACTTCTTATCCTGTCTCGTCTTTGAACGCCTATGTATTTCATATTCACATCTTGTTCTGCGTTCTTGTTGTCTATTATTATCTAGCGTTTTAGGTTGCTTGGATATGACCATTGTCTTGGCTTTTTGAAGATACTTTCATGCTATACCTTTCACAGGCTACTATAAACTTCATTAATAGCAATTCCAGGTCGTCTTCAATTTGCGCCGGAACTGCGTCAATTATGTAGCATATCATATTCATATTCATCGTTCTCATTTTGTACCCGCTGATGTCTTTTACAGTCGCTATTATTTTATCCATGCTTACATTAAACAGGAGTATATTGTCCAAATATTTTGCGCATGATTCTCGTAATTTTAGTTATTAATGCATAACCTCGGTGTTTTATTAGTTCTTTGACTATGTTTCGCGGTCTACAAGATTGTCTATTCCTTAATCCTTGATTGCTTCAGCCACTTTAGCTGGGTATATTAGTACTTCAGTGTCGTAAACTATTTCCGGATTATTGCCTTTGACATGCTAGTTGTCTTGTTTTAATACATTTCTGAAATATTCTACCCACTGCTCTTATGTTATTATCCGAGTGTCTACAATAGCACTTATTTTCATTCTCCACATTTGTTTTCGTGTGCCTTTAGTCGTAGTTTGTCTGCTGTGCGTACTGTTTCCAACAGTTTACTTTTCCGTATTTCTGAATTCACGTCGTTTTTTATATGTTTACATTCCGGTGTAGTTTTGTTTGGCCATTCTTACGTAATGTTACACGGCTGTAAACAAGAACTATATTTTATGACAGTGTAAAAATACTACAGCGCTGTTTAAAAATATATATTTCTTACTTAAAACAGCTGAAAATAAAAGAAGGAAAGGAAAAGACTAAAGGCAAATCTGGATGATTACAAAAAAATTAATGGAACTGCTCGAACAACACAGGGGACTATAGAAAGACACACGATCGGAATATCTCTAACACAACGAAAGAGAAATGAATACATAAGGGACGTAACGAAAATATGAGGTGTGATGAAGCAAGAGCCGAACTCAAGTGGAATTTTACTAACCATGTAGCTAGATGTCAGGATGAGCAATGGACAAGGATAATACTGCAGTGGAAACCAAACCAAGGAAAGCGATCCAGTGAGCGACCACCTACACAATAGATAGACGATATAAAATATACTGCACGTTTGACATGGATGAGAGAACTGCAGAACAGAGATAATTGGAAACAAATGAGAGAGGCCTATGTTTAACACTGGACCGAATAAGGGCTACGAAAAAAAGTAAACACAATTTAGAATCCTTCTTCTTCTTGTTTGGCTATTACCCACTCAGGTTTACCATTTTTTGTTTCTATAACACTCTATCTTCCCAATATCTTCCCGTTACCTAGAGCTGGTCTTCCTCTTTACCTTCAATACCTTGGACACCACTGTGTCAATTTCTTTGCCGGTCTCTTATACAGCACTCGTCAAACATGCCCATACTGTTGAAGTGCACAATTTTGTAGCATTATTGCAGTGGAGCATTTCATTATTCTCCGGATTTCTTTTGTGTCTAGTCTATCTCTTCATTTAATACCCTCTTATAGTATAACTTTCCTGCTCTTACTGATTTCGATAATGGTCACATTTGAGCTCCATACAAGACAATGCCGTTAAACATTTATTTTTTGTGCCTGTACTGAGATGCCTTGTAATATTTTTCTCGCTTATTTTCCTAATGCAATTTTTGTGGGTATATCTTTTTCGCAGATACCTCTTCCATTTATAGTTGAGCAACGTGGCGGACAAATGCGAGTACTGATCAAACAGTATTCAAAGTTAAGATAAGAACCGTACGGTGACTGTTTTGATGAGTGACTGAAAATATACGCTCACATACTGCTATCAGCGGTACCTCGGAGAGTCCCTAAAACCGTCGGTCCCCCTAGGTTACTGTGCTACGTCACTAACTACCTCAAACAGGGTTAAAGTCGCAGCAGGGGTCGAAACTGCCCGCACTTATTTCCCATATGCAATTTATTTTTTTTATTTTCTGCTTTTCTATACTTACTTTCTTTGTGTCTCAAACAACACACATGGATTACGTTTTTTGAAAGTTGAGTTCTCGAATTCTTCTGTGTTTAGCATATATTCCATAACCTCGTTATCTTGTGCAGATATTATGTGGATGTCGGCGAACAGTAAAGAGTGAAAATTAGTTGTGTCCATTGCAATTCTCATTCTCGAACACTCACAGATGTTGTTCGTTATTCCGTATCCTATTTTGATTCTGGCTTGTCGATGTTTTGCATTCCCATTACTATGTTTATCCACTTTTATTTTTTGTTTAGTTTTCTTATGACTGGCAATAACTTACACCTGAGAACGCTATCACAAACTATTTTGAGGTATTATGAAATTCACATGTGTATTTATTTGTTTCGATTTATTTTTTCTCTATTAGCTGCCTAACACAATAGATATTCTTCACACTTGACCCTTCTCTTTGCCTAGCTCATTTTCTATTTTCTTTGTTGAGCCGAAGTGATCTCGGACGCAGAGTCAAGATGCTAGTCGAAATAGTTTCTTTCATCATAGCCGTTTAGCGTGGGCGTTGTCTTCGTTTGTCTGTTTCTAAACATTCTTCCTATTTTTGTTTATTTTTCATTATTGATCGGAGTCGAATTCGTACTGATTTAAAGCACTGGTGTCCAGTGGCGTAACGCAAATCTTGCAGGACCTCCCGCCCAAACCACTTTACTCTTCACTTAAATTAATATTTCCTTCTTCTATTTCACATTGTATTACATTTGAGAACAACTTCGCCATGGAAGGTACTTTATAGTTGGTATATAGCTTTTTATCTCCTTTCTTATATATACTTATATACATATTATATTTAGGAAATTTCATTGTTATGTTTTCCGGTTCTGGTACTTTGTGGTTCTTCGGTTTTCTAAGTGCTCTTTAGATGTATTTTCCTACCGTCTTGTTTATCTTCCATGGTCTTATAGTCTTCTCTGTGTTCTTGTAGTACATTATAATAATGTGTTTTCTAATGCTTTTGGGGATATTCATTATATTACTACTCTGGAATTGCTGTTATTCCTGATCCTCCTCCATGGTTTCCAGGCTGCTGCTCACTTATTATTAAGGCCCAGATTTCCTAAATAGGCGCTAAAAAATGGATTATAGAAATTAAACTGCTGCTGAGTCGTTAAAAAATATGTTCATCCTTGAAGTAAATTTAATTTAAACAAACAATAATTCAAATTCTAATATACACGCGTTAAAAAATTGTATCGATCGATCCGTTTAGGAGATACAGACAAAAATATATCATTTAGGAAAATAAGCAGTTCTTAGAAAAATTATTTTCTTAATAAATGTCTTCGCCACTGTTGGGTAGGTAATAAGTAATACAACGTAATGATTGGTTGTACGTGTACCGTTTTTGGTAGTTACTTAATACACTGCCACCTTTTTAATGTGTAGTTTACTTGAAAATACGTTTAAGTCGATATTGAACATTTATATTCTTTTTGTTTCTTCTTCTGCTGCATATAATCTTCTTGCATTCACATATTCGTAATTTTGAATACATCAACAAACTGAACCTGATTAAGGCCTAGAATCGCTAAATTGAAACCTGAGATACGGATGGACGTTTCAAAACTATCTGTAGTGTTGATATTTAATTAAATTATATATTATTATATAAAAATAGTTTTCGCGTGTAAAACATGGGCCTACTTGTAAAATTAGACTTTTTCGAAAAAGTATACTAAATTCTAACAACGCGAATGTCAGAATATGGTGGAGGCGCTGCGCGAAACGAAACAGACAGGGAGCTGCCTACAATTTTAATGAAGACATTTGGTTAGTCAAATAACGGCGGTTCATTATATTGTGCACATTTTCCCGGCTCAAGTAAATAGTATATCCAGGGATATGGAAGAAGCGGCTCTCTACATTATTTAGGTGACATTCCCGCGCTACTGGTGGGTGTTAAACTGGTTCGTTCGACTGCATCCCAGACGATTTAATTGTTCTTCGGTGGGTTTGAATGCGGCACCGCGTTCTAACCATAATGAAATGGTGCTCTGCCGGGCGACGGGCATAATATTGTGTAGCTGGTGTAATTATGGCCGGGCGGTCACCGCGGCCCGCCTTTGGTGTGCTCTCCCCCGGGGCCAGGTGTGCCCAGTTCAAAGGGCACTATCGATCCCGAACGAATATTCGGGGACGGAATTTTTTATTAAAAGGTCGTGGCGGCTGCTACTCCGATAATACAGGACCATCGTTGTAAGTTGCGGTATCTGCGAGATACTCGCCTAGGAACAGTCGACTCAAAAAAAAAAAGAAAAAGAGAAGCTAATTACCGTAATGGAATATAAGTAATGAAGCGTTGGGGGAGTAATTTGGGGCATACGGGTCGGAAGAATGCAGTCATTATCAGAAATGACGTCGCCTGTTGCATTAAACATGAAGCATAGATATTTCACCGTAACTTTGGACACGTTTCTGCCGCTGCATGGCTTCGTTTCGACGTCGCGATGAATTTTATCGCCGTTCAAATTGGTCGTTCTCTCCCCAAGTTCGCACTTCATGCCGAATTTGTAACCGACAGCGGCACCGAAATTGGAGAGATTTATAAAGTCGACTCTGTTACGTGTTGATATACGTCGACGAGTCTTCTCCGTTTGACTAATTTTCCGTTAGCTGTGGACAGGAACGACGCCGCTACTATTGCACCTTGACCGCGAGAGTCGATCGGTTCTCGTTACTTCTACTTGACATTTTGGAAATAATTAACTAAGTTTCAGTGAGCAGTTCGCAAAATCACGGGCGGCATCGTAATTTGAGACAATTTAACCATACGAGTGAAGATGAGGCGTCGTAATAAACTTGATTAGCGCAACACTTAACTCTGGTAAAACAGCGCGAGTGTATCGAGTTAGTGCCGGCTCACGGGGCGAATTAATAACTACTGTGTCAACAGGACCGAGGGTGGTGCGATACAGCCAAATAGAGAAAGGAATCGCGAAACGCGCATCTTCAACGTTCGTCTGGACCGTTAATATTGTTTGGTCCGGTTCCTCCATACTCCGTAATTAATGTCTTACAAGACACCTATTATTCGAAGCCCCTTCTTACGGAACTACGCTAAACATCCTCGGTTAATTTCCACTATTGCAACTTAATCTGGTATCCCATATGTAATGGCAATATGAACGGCTTTAATAATATTCCATTACAATAATAAAATTAATGCATATTCAAAGTTTGAAGTTCCATTAATTAATTAGCTTTCTGAATATTTCACAACATTGAAAAGTTTCACGTTCGGATTTCTGGCAAAAATATTATAGTAAACTTAGTTATTACGTTTGGATATGCAAACCCTATCTGAAAACTACTTATTAAACTCCTCCATCGAAAATTTTCTACTCTTATTAAACTAGGAATTAAAAAAAACTGTTAGAATACACTTTTATGCGTACGTAGTTTCAAAAACAAGAAGGGACAGATTCATCGATACAAATATTGCAAGGCAAGTGCACTAACAGTTTTTGTCATCATAACTTGTATTATTCAAGATTTAATAGAAAAATTCTTGATGATAGTTTATTTCTGCTGAATAAGATGCGACGAGTAACGGTAGTACAAATGATCTCAGACTAATTTTAGGGTCTCTAATATTTCCAATGTTTGTTATTTCTTAGTATTTTTTTGTTCCGACTGTTTCATGAACTAAGTTAGTATGTGTTTATTTAATTTAAATGTTACGCTACGCTATAAACTATAATATCGTTGCGACCAGTTGTTTTCAATTTACTGCAGAATGAAAAGCCGCAATATAAATCATTGCTTTTTTACTATTGCTAATTTAGAAAATAAAGAAGCTACGTCGAGGTGTAAGTAATGTTGTTTGTAAATACCAACAGTTGTCGAGCTGAATAATGTAAATTTTGTATGATTTGCAATATCGTATACGTTTCATTTTTTAGTGTAACAAAAACACTTCTACAAGGTGTCGCATATTATGTGCTTATAACGTCAGTTTTTAATAAAAACTTTATTTTACCATCAGAAAAAAGTCCTCCCTCTACGAAGCTCCCGAAAACGGAGAATAAGCTTCCTAGATTGAGTTGTACCAGACGAAACATAAAATTTATGAGAGATCAGTGTGGTTTATATGTTTTAGCTTACATTACTGAGAATGTAAAATTCCAGGGTTTTTCAAGTAAACAAGCGAATTTTAGAACTCTTTAGTGGAAGACCAGTGAAATATAACGAACGAAGGAAATTAAGAGGAAGGTTGCTTTTTCAATTGGTATGAGTGGATTTCGTTTTAGGATTTAGAGAACTCTAGACCTCTGCCATGTAGTGAGTGTTCAGGAGACCCAAATACTACGCTAAACAATCTTAAGATACATTCTCTAAACTTTTAATTTATAAAAATATTGTTAAATTTACCGTGTTATATGCATGAAATAGAATTTAATAGACGTGATGAAACGTTTAGCAGAAGCTGTACTTGCAAGAATTGTTATGGCCTGGAAAATTTTAGCATTGTGCTGTAAATTTTGTACAGATCCGAGGGTATTATTTTAAATAATATACGTTTAACGGTAGGCTTTCCTAATAAGTGAAAGTAGTAACGTAATGTTTATGCATAAGACACTGACTCAGTGCATGTGCTTTAAATTAATCGATTATTTGTCTTTGCATTATTTTCTTACCTTATATTTCAAAAACTGAAACAATTAAAAAAAGGCTAATTTCTAAAGTAATATAAAATTCAGGTTTTAATAACATAGAAAAACTAGGTTTCATGTAAGTTTACAGCTATAAAAAGTGTAATTATCAGAAAATAAATAAGTGATTTGGTTGGGGTTATTATAAACTGAGAATTTCCGTGGTGAAGGATTCATTCAAATGCAACACATAAATAGAGCTTTACGTTTTTACACTTTTTTTATTTTTTCGTTATAAAAGAAATAAAGCGTTGGCTTAAAGCAAGTAATTTCCAAACAAATTTTACTTTACAATTAAGCGACATTTAAAAACACTTAGTGCAACTACATCCCATTTGTCTTTAGCTGTAACGTTTCTGTAAACCTTTCAAAAACGTCCTCTATCCAATTTTCATAAGCCTAAGATTTATTATAAAATATAATGTTTTAGAGAAATCATAAGATAATTTTGTTTATTCATATATTCAAATAAAAAATACTAACGCTCTGTATTTCGGACTACAGTTGAGATTTTTCAGAAATTTCTTTTATTTACGGGATGGGTTTAAGAACTAAAAACAATAATTGTCTAGCTACGAGTTACATTCTGGAAAGATCGATGAAGAATTTGACGTAAGAGATCATTCCTGGGCGCCTCCACCATTTTTGGGATTTCATTCTCAGCGTATCTAGCATTTTTGTCTCTAAAATTGTTTTGAAAGTTGCGAGAATTTTATCAGGAGGTTGGCACCTTAACGCGCTCCATTATTTTTGTATTTTGGTCTCTGAATCTTGGGCATTGTTTTTCAATGTCCAACGTTATACTGAAAAATGACTAAAGATGATAACTTTAGTACGCAACATCCATCAGTAAATCTTTGGATTTGGCTACTTTTCTGATTTAAATGTTTGTAAATCTGATAGCTTAATTAATTCCGTAACCTTATAACATGAATCAGCAATTAAATTCCTATATGTTTGTTTAAAAATTATTAGAACAAGTACAGCAGACGTGGAAACAAATTCTGTTATCAATACCAAAGCGTTCCATAATTTCTTGGATTCGTGCACAAATAATAGCCATTTACATCTGTTGGATATTCAACAAAATTCGACAACGTAATAGAGACCGAGCGTATTTCAGCACCTAGTTGAAATACGGTTCGGCAGCTTTCTACCATAATCATCTTACAAAATAAAACAACTTTTAATATACTCAGCACAACAGGGTAAAGTTCGCGAATCGGTCGGACCCTGTAAAACTTCACCGGTTCCAGATGGCAAATGTTTCTAATACCACTTATGGGATTTTTTCGAAGTTGCAACGCCGGTACTCTCCATTGTGTTCGTATTACCGTTACCGAGTCACTTGCCGTTTCATACTGCAATAAGTTTCTGGTGGGTGGACTTGTTTCGCGAAAATTACAAGGAGCTTAATTGTTTCCGCAAGCGTTTTATTGTACGAATTTAAAATAAATAGAATGGGGCTAGCGATTGCGATGTTAGCTCAAAGTTAAAGCAACAAAAATTATAAAACGAACCGCAAACGATGTTTTTGTGGGGGGAAACGGAAGCTTTGCAAGGGCCAGTGTGTTATTTTTCAAACAAAACTGAATCATCGTTCAACTACAAACACACGTGCCTAGCCTCAGGTAAACTCTATGTATTTAGTTTTTACATGCTCAGAAGCAAACGTGAACATGTTTAAATTTATTATGAAACAGAAGGGTCAAGAAAGCGGAACGGCTTAGATTTTTGCTTAATTTTCCTAGAATTAGTGGACGATAAAATTCGAATAATAATGACGATAATGCAGTCCCTCGGTTCTTGTTCACCTTGGACTATCAATTCGGAGAGTATGGGGTTGATCCAAAGCCAATATGTGCAGAAAACACTTAAAATGCAAATGTCTCCATCCACAAGTTTGTGCTTGCCAATGGCAGCGCCGTTGCAGCAGTGCGATTTATACCGAGTTTATTACCCAGTGAACAACTTCTGTTTGCTGGAAATTGTCTCCGCTTTCCAATATGCCAAAAGAAGAAGTTTCTGCGAATTAGGAAAAATGCGTCCACTGTGTTAATTTGGTTATTAACTAAAACGCGCCTACACTTAGTTCGGGCTAAATTACTTCTCGAATTTGCACTCGAAATAAGCAAATTAATTGGCAATTAGTATTACTCGAGATGTGAAATATTTTGTGCTTGATGTGCTTTAATTTTCTGATCTTGAGTATTTAATTAACTATTACCTGTAAATAGCGTACATATTCGAATTTATGTTTGCATTAATAAAAGCCGGATAGTACCCGAAACGGATTAATTTTATAAACATTGCTACTACAAGTCCATTTGGTATAAATGGAAAGCAACAAAAGCAAAAACAAGACATACGAGCCCCCTGTTTCAATTCTACTAGTAATACTTAGCAAATAACAATATGCCATGATACTGTTGATTCAATGTACAACAGAAATTTTGAAGCATCTATAAATAATAGTCTTGGAATTGGTGAGTTTTGTGCTTTCCTACATTTTTTGAATCATTAACAAGTTGCGGTAACGATTCTTCAGATATAATTGGATAGTTTAGTTCCCTATTAGCTGATTTTTATTTAAATATTGCAAACCAGCACCGATTTCTTCAAATATTCTGTTAATTTAGGAAAAAGAAATGAAACATTAACTATTTGTCAAATATTATTTTTTCTTCAATTTTCGTACCCTATTTGCATTCAATCATTGTTAGACCATTTAAAAGAAAACACTTTACGATGAAAAATACGTATTTTGCTAATACGATCCGAAAAAACTTATCTTATTGCCTCGTGTATTGGAATCACTTTATGATTTTAAAACCGTTATTTTAATGTATCATCGTTTTAATTTTCCAATTTCTAGTGGAAATATTTAATTTTAGATAGGATGATTATTCTACGAAAAATATTTATTTAAATTTTCAAATCGGGTAGCAACTTTATCGGAAAAGGGGTTTGCCGTTACTACAATAAAAGAGAAGTGGACTGCTCGTAGAACAAACCAACCTGGAGAAAGTTTCCATTAAAATAAGTATATTTTCTGTTATAGACCAAATGCGCTTAAGATATTTTGGTCGTTTTACTAGACAAGAAAACTCTATGGAAACGTTGGTAATCCAATGTAGAATGGACGGTCCCCGACGAAGAGGCAGATCACCAATGAGGTGGGTGAACCACAACAACAAGAAGTTGATAGGTGACCTCAGACTCAGCAGGAATTAGAGAAGTATGGGATGCAAAGCTAGAAGCAGTGTCATGAACCGCAAAGCCACTACACCCTTACGGAGGGTCAAGGAGTATGGAGGAAGCCTCTAAAACAAATTGTAAGCCAATTAAATTTTCAGAAAATAACTGGGAAGAAACTTCGATTGTTTATGCATTAAGACAACATTTTCTTACCTATCTTCATCAAACTCAGAGTACATTCAAAATGTTCCTGCATTCATGCTAGAATTGGATAATACCAGCCTGTATCATCGAGTCCGGAATTATTTGGCAATGGTTTTGTATTGTAATACATTGTTAAAAATTCTAATTAAATAATTGAATTATTATGCAACAATTTAATGTACAGAGTACGTTACCAATTTAGCGGCAAATCAAATCAAACAGACTACGTCTTCGAATTTTATAACAAAGAATTCCAATTATGAATTGAAATCAGCAAACAAAAATGGGTTAATTCAAGCCACTGAACACGCCAGCGTGGTGTAGTGGTTAGAACACTGGGCTCCGGTACCGAAGGTAGTGAGCTCGAATCTCCGAGTCCAATGGCTACCCAGTCGCTTTAATTAATTGGGTATCTGCGTTCGAATGAATAAGAGGTAATAATGGGGTTGTCTAATGCGTGATGCCCACCAGATCATAAAGTGTTATTAATTTGTCACGCGAGAACCGGCTGTGAGGGCAAACATATGGGATCTCTGACATTCCGTAAACCAAATCTCCTTGCGGGAGTGTATAACATTTAAAAACACACTGCAAGAGAGTGAAATTTCATTCGCCAATGCTCTGATCTTTGAGAATACTTATTTTTTACACCTTTGCGTAGTTGATAACGCAGATTTTGTTAATATAACCTATAACCTAAGAAAAATGATTCAAGAGTTGCCGTTTGATTCATTCCAAATCTTACTTACGATTCTATCATGTTATTGGGATTATGTGGTATGTTTGTTTCTAAGAATATGGATCTGTGACCAGGTCAAATTGTATCAGCTTTACGGCTTTATATAGAGAGTGACGTACCGTATATGAAGCAGCAGTGTTTTGTGACACTAAACCTCAATTCTTCGAAAAACATTCGAACGAGTCAAGTTGATTTACCAGGAGGGCATTTCCGTTCAGCTATCGTTACCTTAAATTGGGTTTATTTTATCCGTATAAATTGTAACTGAGGAGGTTATCATTTGGAAGACTGCCGAATTTGTTTGACAGTAGTGTTTTAGATTTGGATTCCGAGCATTAGTTTTCGTGGAAATGCAGTCCAGAGTTACAGGGTAGTAAATGTTGTGCAGCCTTCATGGAATGACTAGACAACGTGTGGCTAGCTGGCCTAAACATTTTTAATTTTTTTTTACTTTATGGTGTTAGTATCGCACCATATTTCGTAGTTGTCGTTGTAACCTTTGAGCATTTAATGTGGTTTATTCGATTTCGGAAAGAGTTGACACAATTGGATTTTTTTTCGAAAACACCGAATGTGCAAATAGAAGCACCGAATTTTCAACCAAGAACATGTAGTTAAGCATGTGAAACGCAAGTATGTCTTGGAAGTTAGTGAAAAAATTTCAAGAGACCACGTCTGTAGCAAATAAAAACCGAAACGCTGAAACTCCGGTAAGAAATTTTGTAACATATTGTTGTCGATCCTTCTTTGAGTACAAGGCAAATGGCAAAAGTATCGAGTGGTAATGGAATCAGTATTCAACAAATTTTGAAACACCAGAAGTTTTATCTCTACAAGATTCATTTGCTATAAGAACGCAATGAATACCACTTTGGCGGCCGTTTCAAATTTTGTAAGGCTAGAAGTGAACGAGCGATAAATAATCCAAATTTCCCTTTCAACATCTGTTTTATCGATGAAATCACTTTTTTCGTAAACGATAGTCAATCGCTTAATTGTCGCTATTGGGCAGATACTAATCCAAAGGTATTTCACAAAACACATACTCTAACACCCAGAAAAAGTAAATGTTTGTGCTAGTACTTTTGGTGATCGTCTCATTGATCTTTTTTTCATAGCTATTTGACTAGATAGATGAAATTGTTTAATGTTCGTTTAGTTTTGCCGCTTCATATGAATTAAAGTTGTATTTTAATTGCCACTCTTAAATCGATTGCTATTTTATTATTTTCAAAGATTAATTTATGGAAGGTCACTTTTGCGAAGCTTCCGAAAGGGGAACGCTTGTTATGTATGTTTAGTCTGTTTATGCCGACCGGAAACAGTTTTTAGAATCCTTGTCTGCAGAATGTCCCAGAAGTTCCACGTGGAATATTTTGTTCTAGAATTCTTGCATCATATTTCACCATATGGTGAAATCTTCCAGGTGTTGCAGATTCGCGTTGCGTTTTCTAGTCAGTCGACTTAACATCTCCGTTCGACCCAGTTGCTTGCGAAGATCTCAGGCCGAAAACAAGTACTGCAGGGGCGGCTTGGGTTTTCAATGGGTATTCATTGCGTGAATTTTCGTATCGCTGTTATCGTCGTGGGGTAAACAGAACCATCGGCAAGTGTTGGATGTAAAGGAACACGCTGGATTTTAACCCTTGGAAGCCAATTCATTGCGAATTTGCCGATCGCCTTTGGCGGATTAATATCGAACCACTCTCCTGCCCCTCTGGATGTGCCGGTGCTGCGACAATGCAAGCACACTCGAATTTTCCCGTTTCCCCGAAGAACCTAATGACGATTGCTGGTGCAGACTTCCAGCCTTCACTGGCGTGGCTGCGATTTTTGCCTGGTTCTTCAGGACCTAAGAAACCCCAAATTGTGCCTCTTTCTCTCTACTCCCTACCGAAGAAAACTAAGGTAAAACTTGCCAATGTACTTTACAGTGATATTTTTCCCCTGTTTACCAGTGTTTCGTTAATAACTAAGAAATAGAATAGTTCAATTCCCTTGTAATATTAAAACCTTCAGTTGCCCAGCGTTTCATTATTCGTTAAGACTAAAGTTTAATTATTTCTGTAAACTCGAACGTCGCTGGCTGCATAGTTCTGTTCATTAAAGGTAATACCGTAAGCCAGGGGCTGCGAGCTCTTCGGCTTGGACGTTCCAACACTCCTGTGTTTAGCTCATAGTTTTTTTTTCTAGCTGGTTCAAAATTGAAATATTTGTGTGCTATATTTTATTCAATAGATTTGGATGCAGTTAAAAAGTAGTACGATCTATTCTGGTGTATTTTATTGTGTCCATGAACTTTGTAAAGCTTTATAAACAGGAGGAGGCACAATAAAGGTGAGTCCGATTCCCGTAAGCTGCTGGCTTCTCGGCCTTCCACGAAAACCTGCAGTCAGCTGTGATTTGGAAGGTGGCGCCCAATAATTTTGACCTACTCAGTACACAACTTCGTTCGATTTCCTTCCCTTAAGCGTTTCTTCGTGAACCACCCCTATTCCTCTGAGTTAAGTTGAAGGCATTTTCCATCTTTCCTGTTGCGGGTCGACGAAAAAGTTCGTTTGGCCCGTAACAATTGTTACAAAACAACATTGATGCAATGTTAGCTGATAGAGAGAATGATGATCATTACCTCGAAAATAAGTTGGTATTTTAACAGGACGGAGCTCCTCCGCATTATGTACTTATTCTTCGACAGTATTTGGATCGAAGGTTTCCGGGTCAATGCATTAGTAGAAGAGGCGCAATTGAATGTCCCTTAAGGACGCCATATTTCTTTTTAAGAGGTCATTTAAAGAGTAAAATTTACGCAATTGAACCCGATTCTTTACAAGCCACCCTGTAAGGTATATTAAGTATAAATATAATTAACAGGGAAATATCAGAACACTTTTTTGCTCAAACGACTTCTTATTACAGAACAGTATGTAACGTATTAAAAGAAAAGAGTGTGCTATGTTATGTCATGTTGTGCGGGTTGCCTTAACTAGTTAAATTCTCTTCTCTATACTCGTACACCCCACTGCTGCCTTTTCCCTTTACTTTAAGATTTGTTTATTACTACAACGCTCTAAATAACAGCTGATAATTGTTTCAATTAGGTTATCTAATATTTTTTAATTTGGCAGGTTTGCGTAAGTTATTTATATAAAATAATCATAATTAGATTATTTTATCCATTGAATACTGGTTCTATTCATATTAAAAAACAATAAATAGATATTTATCTTTTTGGTTATACATTACCTTTCGTAGATACGAACGTTATGAACTGCATTTAATGACTGTATAAAAATAACTTATAATAAACCGAGGAGTTTATTGCTTGAGAATACACCCTACTCTTAGAATGTTCCGAGTACCTATAATGCAAACGTAATATAACAAAATAAATTGATGTATCCATCACAATCTCGAGCATAAGAGGCATTCACGACACAGGGGCGAGATATCGATATAAAACGGCGATTTTTCGTGTCATTGGCGGAAGCAGGGCCCCGGCGGCTGTTTTCAGTTTTTAAGGCACCGCAGTTTATAGTCCGCGCACCTCATAAAGGCGTCGCCGGATCGAAACAGCGGGTTACTATTATTTTACGGTAAACCTATTAAACATACATTTATATCCATTTAGCGTCATAAAGCCGCCGCACTTGGACCATAAATATTGCATTACATCGCAGCTGCCCTGTTCGATACTGGGTACCACCGACGAAACCGATACGTCGGTTAATATTTTGCTTTTCCGGCGATAATTCGTTCGAGCCGCTGATTTTATGGCTTAATCGATGGAAACGAATCTCGGCTAAGTGCAGTCGAGTTATTTACTTGTACGTCACAAAACAAAAATTTATCGGCTACCATGAATTCAGACGCTCAAACTAAAACACATTACCGAAAAAACTAAAAAATTTCATTGTCTTTCTCCAAACGCAGATAATAGAAAATTAGGATACGAATAAGAGGAAATATTTGTGCATTTCTTGTATATTTCGACATTAGTATTATAGAGAGTGTTATTTTTGAAAGTCAAGGTTTTGTTCCAAAACCAAAATTTGTTGAAGGCACAAGAGTAGGAAAAATTAACCGAAGTATTTGAGAACCGCCGGAGTATTTTTGATGAAAATCTTTGCGTATCACTCAAATACTAAAGCATTTAAACTGAAAGTGAGAACAACCTACCAAGCTGTAACGTTCTGGCTATAATCAAAGAGCACTATATTGATACAATACTCTTTGGTATTGTTACGAACCCAATATCCAAAATTCTAACATGAATTATTATTTGCATACACATTTATGTTGCAAGCAGTGATGTCATTTTAACTCGGCAAAATCAAAGTACATTAGACTATTAAATTAGGCAATCTGGAATAAGTAATACGCTTGATAAGAGAAATTAAGTAATAACCAAGTCATCGCTTATGGGTGCAAAAGAAAATTTATGATAGGACACTTAAGATGTTAAGTGTTAAGAAACAGTTGACAGCGAAGAGTAACTGGTGAATAGTAAATGGTAGATAGTGGAGAGTACATAGTTGGCAGTTGGCGGTGTTCCGAAGAATAACAAACCTAGTAATGGCGATATACATATCTGTTTGTATTTTTGTAAGCAGTTTAATATAATATTTTAGAATAAGTTGTAATAGCCATGTAGTACGTAGTAATGAATGAAACCAATCATTTTATATAAGGGTAGTTGTTTCTCTGGCGATCCCGGCGATAAGGACAAAGGGCTCCTTATCAGTTACAGCCAATAGGCGTAACAGCATAACTATGCCATGTTAGTTACTGAAATCATATAGATGGCACTGTTCATGGACTTTACCCCACCCGCTTACTAGCGCCCAAGCGACAACTACCCCAAACCAAAAGGTTTTTTCTACCGGACCCTGTAGATATTTCATCAATGAGGCATTATTAATCTGTAGGAACTTACGAAATTTTAGCCTCACACGTTCATGATCCAACATCGTTATTAACAAATCACGCAGGAGAACACGAAGCTCAATTAGCTATTTAAAAAAAAATTAAAATCGGAGGGCCCATGAAAACAGCTATCGCAGACGGGCATAGAATAAACGCTCATATAAGGTAAATTAATATGCTTCTTCAGGTGTAAATGTAATAATAATATTTTTTGGAACAGCATATCACCATGTGATAAAGACCAGGAAATTATTGCCATTAAAGAATTTGAAAGATATGTATAGTTTCAAAGTTCATGACCTATTCATTCAGCTGATGATTTAATTGGAGACAGCGTGATGAATTGTTACTAATAACCGTTGGTCCCGGCTGTCATACAAACATCTTCGACAATCCTAAACCTTGTAGTGGAACTTCTCTTCTCCGTTCAATGGGTTAGGCTAGCCTGCTGCCCGGCATACGTGTAAAGACGGCTCATACAACCTACTCTATTGTAGGTAATTAACAGCCATTGGCCTATACAAAGAAGAAGAAGAAGAATGCTATCGTATTTCAACAGGTGGCGACTCAATTAATTTCTTAATTTTTCTCGTGGGAAAACGATCTATGTTGTCGTCCAGTGTATTAAAAACTGCCAACAAGTGTGTAGAGGAAAAGTGAATGCTTGAGTCGTAATGTGTGAAACGAAAAGTCCTTACAGATGCAGGTAAGGGATATATTTCGAAAACAAACAGAACTATTCCTGCTAAACAGCTTCCAACACACGTGAGTGGTAAAACCATCCATGTTTGTAATAAGTGTTTGCATCTTATAATAATCACTCCATCATTTAATGTGACTATAAATAGTTTTCTAGTCGGTAGTACTTTGTTTCAGGACTATGTATGTAATGGTCGCTCTTGCTCCAAAGTGGTATGTCATAATTTGAAGCTAGATAAAAAGATTCAACTATTCCGTGATTTTTATAAACTACATTACGATGAGCAGTCCCTTTATTTGCAAAAATGAATATTGATAAAGGAACCTGTTTGCAGAGGAAGTGGAAAGACTGAGACCCATTCCAAAAAACTTAACGTTAGTCACGTATCAGATAGATGAGGTATGCAGGAAAACTTTGCAGGACGCTTTATCTACCCCATTTCGCCGTATTCAGACTCTGCAATCTAAACTTAAGGATAGTATTACCACTTCTAAGTACTAAAGGGGGAAACATAAAAATAATCCTCACGCTGTCGAGGATACTGATCGGGATTTGGTAAGGCACCATATAAGCATTTTTCCAAAACAACCAAGTTACTATTCACCAGTAGAAACTGAAAAAGAATGTCTTTGTTCAGACCTAAATTTATGTAAAACATATCGGCTTTTTACAGAACAACATCCAAACATACCGCTTAGCCGTACAATGTATCAGCAGAATTTTAATGAGTAGTTTGGAGTTTCAAGGTCAGATACATGCAAATATTGTGGTATGGCCTATATGAAATTGGTCAACGAACAGACGTAACAAGATCTCTGCAGATAGAGTACACTATTGTGAAAGAAGACAAGAACATATTGTTGTTGTGTGTATTCATCTGCAGCCGGTGTTGTTCTTTCCGATACATGTCTCTATGTTTTACCAAAGGTTCACAATCTTAGAACGAATAATGCTACTGTGCACTTATGCGACGAAACAATTGGGAAAAGGGGCTTTGCATAGATAGCTTCATATATTTTGAGATACATAGTAAGCAGCTATGAAATACTACGAAGTGATGGACAACGCACACTTGTCCTTCGGTCAGATAGATGTGCCCCAACCACAATTAAGACACCTGAAACACTCTGGGAAAGTGCAGTGCCCAGGGTTCGAACCTGAGCGACTCTGGTAGAATAACTCCAAAATTAATCGCCGCAGCCACTACTCTACCGCGGTCCCCAATATAATGCGCCCATGGAAACAACATGAGATTTTGAAAAGCGTGGAGATCCACCCAATAAGACCGACGTTCGTCATATTCACGATTTCCTGACTTTACATTACAAGAGAAGAAAGAAAATCTGCTGTCATCAGTATTTGGACGATCAATATAGGATTTTCATTATAATATTGCTCGCGAAGATGTCAATGTTCAATTTTTTACCATAAAAAATGAATATGCCAAACATTTATCTTTATTTATTTTTAAGTTGACCTTGACATACCCATATTTTGATATTTAATTTTTTAGTATCAGTGGAAGAACTATTTGTGTCATACATGATAGATCACTATTCCACCATTTTTTCACGTATCAGAAGGAATAATTGGAAAACAGACGAAGTTCATGCATAAAATAATTGGTTGTGACACTTTTATATGTTGAAATGCAAAAAACATGCCCTAAATTTTTTTTACTACTGTGTAATTTTCTGAATGTAGCGTAGATCGTTGTACCGGTGCACGTTTCAATTATTACTATCAAATACAAGGACAATTAGAAATTACAAAGAGAGAGGGAGAGATATTGTTTGTTTTTATTTTGTAAAGCTACATGAGCTAGAAGTGGAAACAATTAATTTAAGAATAAACAAATGAACGATTCTCATGTATTTTTTTACTAAATGCTTTTTTCAGAAAAGGTGGGTCCTTAATTTCAAATGTAATTGCCTGTTAAAGATCTGGGATGGGATTTTATTAACTCCGAATAAGGGTAAAAGTCACTTATTATCAAATAAAATTAATTTGTAATCAATAAACAATTTCTAAATAGTTTTAAGTAGAAAGTGAAAGGTTGTTTTATACTTTTACAGCAAAGGTAAAAATTTGTTATTGAAAATTCCAAAACCTTTGTTTACTATTTTTACAATTAGTTTATCTTTCAAATACCAAATAAGACATAACTCGACTTAAAGTAATTCAATAGGATGGGACAGTTTTGTTTTGTAAATGGATCGTACAGTCGAGATTTTCAAAAATCATAACGGCCTACTTTTTGAGGCTAGAAAGAAAAAATAACCTACATTTACATTTTTCTTATTCGTCACCAGAATATTTAAAAAAATACATATTTGTAGGTACCTGAAATAAACATTCATAAACATTTGGCTTTTTAAATTTTCGTTTTGTGCAATATTAACCCATAACACTATATATGTATATATGAATTTTTCTTTTTAGTATATGTATACTTTAAAAAAACGCGTCAATTTCGCCCATTGTCTAGGCAACCAACTATACAGACAACTCAAGCATGCTGTGACCACAGCAATCAAATTAATTCAATGCTAAAAAATAAAATTAATCTTTATTTAGTGTCAAACAATTGTTAGAAAATTTAAATCGGAAGGATGCGTAATAAATTTCCATAAAATAAAAACTGAAAGTAATCACGTTTTAACCGAAGAAATGAAACAAAATATTTTATGCTACGTTGAATAATAATAATTAAAAAAAGTTTGCGATCGCCAGGAATTGAACTCGGATCAACCGCTTGGAAGGCAGCTATGCTGACCATTACACCAATTTGCAGCTGATGTATGTGTTCTGTTCAAAAGAAAGATAATGTGCACGGACCTTACGGAAACATCACCCTGTCAATTTTTGCATTTAACAAAAAAAGTCATCATCTGTGTCCTATATACAGGATGAAATATTTATTTAATATAAACACTGCATCAACATAACCTTCATACTCAAATAATTCACAACTATAGTGACGTTTGTTTCTGATTTTTAGTTGTCGGTATAGTTGGTTGCATACACAATAGGCGAAATTGACGCGTTTTTTTTTAAGTATACGTAGGCAATGTATACTAAAAAGAAAAATTCCCTGTATATATTTATATATATATGTATATGTATATACATGAAAGCATACCAATACCAGTAACAATCTTATAGGGCATAAAGAAATTTCGAGCTGTTATTGGAAAGAAGAAAAGAACGTAAACGGCAAATAATATTATAGATTTGAAGTAAGGCAAATCAATCTGAATTACTTATACCTTATTAATATTTATAACTGTGCGTAACCCCGATATTCTATCATTTCTGTAATTATATGCCAGGCCTAAACACGCAAAGTGCAAACATTTGTTTTCATTGAAGGAAACCCGCACGCACCGTTAATGCTTTAGGTAAACATTAACGCCCTATAGATAAAATCAAAATTATTCATTTTATATACCTAGGCGGATGCCGTCTCCTTGCATCACTTCGTTTGGAACAGCTATGAACGTAAGGATTGCCTTTCTTTTTTCCGCTCGAATACGCTAAAAACTAAAAAATCGATTAAAAAACTAATTCAGTATGGAAGCCCCGGTTCCCGCGAGGAAATCTTAAGGCCAAAACAATTTATAAGAAATAAGAAAACAATCGAGTAGAGGTAGGGTTTGGTCTCTTAGGACCGGATGACGTCATCGTCCGGAAACGGTCCCGGAGCTCCCGGAAATGCTGTAGTTTCCCGCTTCACTGTCACGTACTTTGCCGGACTCGTAATTGATTCCGTCAAACCGCCATAATAAGAGACCGGAGTGTACAGAGCGGTCTGCTACCGGAATGCCCGGATTTTCCAGGCTGGTTTTGTTCACGATGATATAAGCCGAAGTTTGAACTTGCAGTCTAACCTTCTTGTTTAAGTTTCCGAGCTTCTTTGTATCACTGCACATAAGTTCGAAACTTTCAAACTCGCTCAGCGGTATTAGATGTCAAATTATAATCTTCCATGCCGCACAGGAGTCGGAGCACGAAACGCTTTGAAGTGAAACCGGGAAATCGTTTTAGGATGAGCGCTGTTTGCGGCCGAAATTTACACTTTTCAGATTCTAAAATGTATAGCGGCAATTGAGGGAGCCGATTTCGTTAAAACGGGACGGTCGGGGTTTTTAATACCTTGGTAATAGCAGAAATCGCTCTTAGAATTAAGTAATTTTCGTAATTATTGTGTCCAGTGGTACAAAAGCCAGGAATGTGCTACCGACACGCGATGCCTAATTTATAGGGCACGGTTTCCATTTCGTTGTCTTCCTAGCTCACTTCGAGGTGCACTCCAAACTGCTTCGTGCCACGGCACTCTTCGAAAACTCTCTTCAGATTAAAAAAATACAATTGTATAAGAACACTTTCTAAATGCTTTAACGGCCCTAAAACGTAAATACGAAAATGTTACTTATGCCTTTTTGATTATAATTTTCATTTCTCCTACGTAATCTTTGTAAAGAAATATAATGTGTAACATTTTAGATTCTTCAGTTTTGAGGGTTTCGGGTTTCTATATAACATAATAAGTAGGGATTTTAAAAATGCCTGTCTGTATGCATGTGTGTAACACTTTACATCTCAGAAATGATACTGCCCCATCTTAATGAAATTTATAGTAATGAAAGTAAACAAAACATAAGGACAAAAGTTTCTTTGAAACAATCCTGAACAAAAAACAAACATAAAACATTCTCTTTTGTATCACATTATTAGAAAACTAAACATTTCTGTATGGAGTATAGAAGGGTCTGAATAAATATAAATAAAGTGCATTGTTTAAAAACTATAAATAAACTAAAAACAGCTTCAAAGGTGAAAGATGCTAAGGATAGAGGATACCAATGATTACAGAAATATTTTTTCGAGCCACTCTTGACAAAAAACTGGTTTTATAAGCTAATGAAACTTTACACAATTTAATATGTCGCAAAGGTAACAAATGCGTATATATGTACGTGTATATCATCTAAAATAATATCTAACCCACGTGCGAGAAACAAAATACTAAACTTGAAATTGAGAAAGCATGATTCAGTCCCTATGAAAAATATGGAAAACATTAGAAATCCCATGTATGTACTAGATTTAAATATCGAAGGAATTTTTATTTTTAATATGTTTAACTTCAATCGCTATTTTTAGTAAGTTATATACGCTCGTTAATTTATTGATCTCATTTTTTGTAATATTCCAGTCTCTGAAGAAGCTAAAAATTTTTAGCGAAACGTAAGCGTACTAATGTTTTAATATTGGAATTTTTCCTGATGTTCTAACTTGTTAAAACTGAAAGAATTTTATTAAATGGCCGCATAACTTCTCCAAAACTGTGTTTTACTAGATTTAAAGTTACAGGGATTCCTAAATTCCTTCTTGCTTACAAAAATTAAGGGAAATCTCAGGCCAGAACGGCAGGAGTGCGTCAAGAAAGATTATTAAATGATAACCGAAATAAACGAGAGTTAGGTAATTATTGCTATCATTTTATTGCAATTACAACTGCAGCTTTTGTGTATAAGGAACCCCGATGGGGCAGTGCGAACAAGTGCTGTCAGTCGAGGTTCAATCGGTCGCCTAGTTAAACCCCGGCCGAGGCGACCGTATTTCACTTAGGTAAGGTTAGGGTGCATGTTGCATGAATGGTTAGTGTATAAGAGACGCCCGCACCACCCTGAAGTAATGCGAAAGCGGTTCGGGGGGGGGACGAAAGTGTGAATGTCAAAAAAAAACTTATTGTAAATATTATTTCTTTTTCAAACAGTTTCAGTGTTTTTTGATAATGTAGTTTTGTTTTATTGCTCAGAACTCTTTGTAATTTGTGATAATAGCTTTAATATGCTCTTGTCTACCGCGTGATGTTCACCACATCACCACGTGTCGCGAATTTGGCACGCAACAACCGGGTGTGAGAGCAATGAGGATTTTAGGGATGCCTTGAAATACAAGGCGTGAATAATAAGAGCTGTAACAGGTACTGGTCTAATAGGTAACAGGATGATAATGTTCATTAATTCCGGTGGAAGATCTCAAATTTTCATACGGAATTTTCGAAACAGGACAAGAAATTCCTATACAAGAGAGCATTATATGTGTTGTATGCTATGGTTGGCTTCCAGGAATTCTTCCGCGTTGCAACTTCTTGGTCCTGGGACGGACCGGGCTGGTTGTCTTGACGACGTTTCGGCAAAGTCACATTTGCCATCTTCAGGTCTAGCCGGATATTAGGAGCCTCGGTGGAATAGTGCGGAAACGCTTTGCCACTCGAGGTCACACGAAATTCGGTCCGAGCGATCGAGGTATCGGAACCCGACTGGGGCGACCGTATTTCGCTTAGTTAAGTTTAGGGTGCATGTTGCATGAATGGTTAGTATGTAAGGGACGCCCGCACCTCCCTGAAGTAATGCGAAAGCGGTTTGCAGGGGGGAACGGTAGTATAAATGAATGAGAAAAAGAGAAAAAAAGGTCTTGTCGAATAACTTTCTGCTGGTGCTTCTTATAATACTACAGTCGTATTGCCAATCACAGCGTATATATATATATATATAATATATAGCTTAGTGTACCAGGCCTTACTTATTTCCAACTTTATCGCATAATTTTTGTTAGCTTCTACTAGAATCTCAATTAACTCACGTATTCCTTACATTATTTACTTACATAAACGTGTCTGTGTAGTGAAATCGCTTATCATATGAAGTAGTATTAACGTTACGTCAACTTAAAGGACCCTAAATTGTAAGTTCAGACTAATTGTTACGTTATATAATTTTTTTATACAGTTTTCTTTGCATCCGGAGAAGATAAAATATTTTTTTGTTTATTTTCCTGCTTTTAACTGCTGTGTTTTACAGGAACGAGTAAATAATTAAAAATTTAAATTTTCATTTTGGGACGTGATCGTGATCTGTCGGAATTGCCGAAGTTTCGTCTCTTCTGTAATTTCGAGCCGAAAATCCGTTTTAAGCGGTCGCGTTTCAAAGACCAAAACCCATTAATTTGTTTATAAAGGTTTTAAGAGCTCGGCGAAATCGTATATTGACAGAAGGCGATGAGGGCCGTGCACAAACGCGTTCGCGGTGCGGTAAAACTCCGGTTACGGCACGAGGCGGAACCGGAGTGAGTGCACTCGAGTCGCCTCGTCGACGAGGACTCTTCAGCGGCAAAGTTGCGTAACAAGTGCAGCCATAATACACGCCTTGGATATTATTATTATTACGGTTGCTGTAGGGCATCGTCGGTATTTTCATTTACCTGATAATATTATTGCTACTTTCATTCTGACGGACATAATAGGTATTTTCTCCCAGCAATAACTAAAATGAAACATTCTTATGGTTATTAGTCATAAAAGTGTTTCGCTTTATTATTGTGTAAATAAAGAAACGCGGGGGCTGATGTTACAGCAAACAAGTAACTGCGTATTTCCTATTAAATGTTTAAACCTAAACAACCGCTTCAATTATCTGCATTCACCTCTCCAATGGAGATCATTAATTGTTCATCATTTCGAAGTGCAATTCAAATTATAAACCTGCGATAAGATTAGAGATCGTTTCTTAAGAGATATTAGCGGATCCTGTAAATACAGAAATATGTTATAAACCGTAAAATATAAATTTTGAGGGATTTTCAAAAATCTTAAACTCGATCAAAGAAATTAGAAAATCGTCGCCACTCTCTTCAGAGTGGACACGAAGTTTGCGAATTTTCGTTTGAAATTAAATAGTTCTAATTTGCTTAATTATTACATATATTTCGTTTAATGTGACATCGAGACTCGGGATTTTTGATAACAATAACCGATCGCTAATATTAAACGAGACCATCCTTCCGTTGAAACAAATTATATTTTCCTTTTCCGTTTCTTCGCAAGTTTTTCCACTTTCTGGAGTATCAACGGGCCCTCTACACTGCCATCATGTTCACAGTCATTACATAATTAGAGTTTCAATGCAGATTCCACTTGATCGTATTTTCTAGTGTAATTTCTTTTAGTGTTTAAATTGCCATTTTTCTTCATTCTTTATTAAATGTTGGTAGTCTCGGTTAGTAAAATTGTTAATGTTATGCTGGTTGAAGGCTGAATGATTGTTCATCCGAAAACACACTTCTAACTAATTAGTATCATGTTTGTTACTGAAATCATTGGCAAACTGAAAGTTTCCTAATTTATTTCATTTATAACTATTAGTTATTTCAGTCATGAACTGCCAGGAAGGCCAGCATATCCATCTTCTTCTCATAGTACGAACGTGGAGGGAAAAATCTCGAATCTTCTTTGATTTAATGGAATTGAAAGAAGGTTTCCGTTTTATAAATTCAAAATAACCAACTTTTTATCACTTCTTTTAGCCGTTCGACACCAATAAGTTTCATTTAAATCGTCAAGTTCTTTAGGGTTCTTGTGTAGATAGAAAAAGACGAAGGTTGTCTGCCATTTACTTTAGAAGCCGTTCTTCGTGTGGTAAACCATCTTCAGAAATTAGTATACGAATCAACAGTTTGAAAATTAATATTAACAGAATATCGAGCCTATCAAAAATCAATGAATTAATTAATATTTGTCTGCCGAAACTGCTATAGTAGGTTAGTAATCGTTTTAAGGCTAAATTTAATTTCAATTTTTTTTGATAAATAGTTATACGATCCAGTTTAAATAATAACTGTGAAACATCAAACTCGAACTGGAATTGGTTATTATTTTTAATCAGCTTTAATGAAGCACTGATTATTACTTTCCTTTTGTAGTCACACGTTTTGAACTCTTGTAACACTAGCTTTGCCTTCGATCGTACGAGTGCCAACCCACCGAATAAGTACGCCGCCATACAACACCACTCTGAAGATTTCGGATTTTCCTCGTAGAATATTTCAGCGGCAAATACAAAGCGTTCCCTTGAAATTTTGGCAGAGCAGAGATCCGCAAAAGTCGCACACTTCCGAGCATCAATCTCAGGCAGATCCTGCAGGGTGTCCGGTAACAGATATACCTCTGCAGGTCTCTTTCTGTCTCACAACTCCTTGTATGGTGTGTGTCCGTACGCCCGACCAGATTATTCGCGGCGAGGATGACTTTCAGGATAACTGCAAACCGAGCTGGACCGCAGAACGGGTCAGAGCCATCTGTACGGCTAAGGTTTCATGCGATATGAGTTAAATTGGCAATTACCTGATGCATGCACCTGAAACTCCCTGCCCTCGTTCGCGCAGCCTTACACTTTAAATAAATTGCCATCTTCCGCGGACTCTCCTGCTGCAGTTTGTCTGCAAATATGCAGATTAGATTTTTTGTTGGCTTTCGAAGGATTGATTTCAATGAGCAGATAAATCGATTAAGTAAGTCTCATCCAAACGATAAAATTACCCTGAGCTTTGTACTTCACCTTTCAAATTTTTCCACGACACAACCTTTTATGGCCCGTTTTTGGAAAGAGGGGAGGGAACCTCAAAGAGGTATACCTTAATAAAGCACATAGCAAATATCTATTTTTCGTTCCATTTATAATTTAGACTAATAGTCAAAATACTTACAAGATCTCACAACCCACCGGTAAATCGCGTCCCGTAGATTAAAGAGCAGTGAAACTGCAGCAAAATTGAAACTTTTGGATTTAAAGAAGTTTTTCGAAGAATGTATTTTTGATGATGTTAAAGGACGGATCGAAAGAAATACAAAATACAAAGAGAAAGACACAATATAACTTGAACCCCGGGAAAAGACCTTGGTATATATAATTTTAATTTATTAAATTGTGAAAACAAGAAATTTTTAAGATATCATCCACTTGCTTGTATAAGGCAAAGGGTAACAAAGTATTCTGTAGCCAATATTAAATGCTATGGCTAAAACATAATAGATAACTGAGTTGAAAGTTCCAAAATGAAAATTATTTGATGTTTATGATGAAAGCACAACATTACGTAAATATTGTGCCTTGAAATTTAGCTGTAATTTGCTTCTGATTACTTACACTATCTAAATATCCTGTAGCTACGCAGGTAACAGTACCTGAGTCGAGTTCGTATCCAGTCAATTATAAATATGCGGATTGGTGAATTGTTTACTGCAATCATTTTATTCGACACAGTTTCCAGCACAACTACAATCTTTTATTGGAATTTTGACGCAATATTAATTGAAATCGCTCTCTGCATTAAATTCTGTCTCCCTTTATTTTTATGCATATGCACCAGGTAGAGCATCCACGACTCAAGATTTTGAAAGCCTGTAGGTGTGGACACCTGAATTCGTGGCAGAGACACAGAGACACAGAGAGTACAACCGACGTTATCAATGCACTCGCCGAGGCAAGTTATAGGTCGGGAGTCATAACTATAATATTTTAAATTTTGTGGTCTCACGACTGCTATGAAAAATCAGGTTCAGTTCTTGTGTACCATCTCTAATATTAGTTATGGAAATTAACAATGCAACAAATAATTTATCTATTTTTAAGTAGTAAGAAATTACTACGATATGGTGGTAGAAGATCAATCAAATCTACCTTTCCATTAAGGATTATGTAGCTTCTTCTTCGGGTATTTTATTTCTTAGAGGCGCACCGATCTTGTCCCCTAGTTCTATGTAGCATTTTTAAAGTGCCGAAAACCAAACAGACGTATTTTGCGGCACTAAACATTAATGCGAACAATGCCCGAGGTCAAATTCATTTGCCAGGGGGACATGTAATACAGCTATTTCCTTTCACCTACCTTCAACCCATAAATTGGGATGACTTCCACCCTAAACATTTTAAATGGCAAGAGGTATTAAAAGACATACCATTTGAATTAGCTTCACAGTAGTTTTTTTTATTTTTGGACTCTGCAGCAGAAGAAAGAGGCTCAAAAAGCCTAATCGACTACATAGTGTATATAAAAAATCTTGAAAATGATATCAAAAATATAACGACTGATAAAGTACCAGAATTATCGATACAGCACAGGATGGGCACAGCAACATAATTACAAAAATAGAGGAAAGAAAGAAATACTACAAAATAAAGATAAATAAATTCAAAAAGAAAAACATTCAGGAAAATTACAGGAGAGAAACTGATGAAAAGCTGAAAAGAATAGAAAGGACTAAATTGTATAACCACTAGAGGACAGATGGATTACATTTAAAGAAATCATAAAGGAGGAGGCAAAAAAATCTGCGATATGAAATGCAATAACACTAAATACAAAAGAACCAGATTGTGAAACGAAGAAGTTAAGAAAGAGATAAAAAATAAACAAGCAAGGAAAAGGTATCTCACAACTAGAAACGAACAAGATAAAGAGGAATACAATACAACAAGGGGACCGGTCAAAAAAACAATCTAAAATGCAAAAAGGGAAAGCTGGGAGGATTTTGGGAGCGAAATACGGGAAACCTATACATCAAATAATAGAAATTTCTGGGCGAGAGTAAGAGCAGTGAAAGAGGAGAAAAGGAAATAAATTATGGGAGTAAAAGATAAGCAACATAACTTACAAACAAAGGTAGCATACATTATAAGAGTATGGAAAGAATACTTTGAAGACAAATTTAACACTAGAACAGAAGAGCAGGAACAAGAAAATGATCAAGATGCAGAGCCAGAAGAAGCAGAAATGCAACATATAAACAGGGACGAAAATAAAGAAGCGATGCAAAATATTAAAACAGGAAAAAGAGGAGGAGAGGATAAAATAGACCCGGAAATGATTAATTATCTAGGTGAACAAGGCATAGACTGGTTCTGGAAAATATGCAATACCGCATGGGAAACAAGAAAAATGCCATCGGACTGGGAAAACAATTTACTGATACTTTTTCATAAATTGCGATAATTATAGAGCAATATGTCCCGCATCCACTAGCTTCAAGATATACACAAAAATAATAGAAAAAAGAATAAGACAATTAGCAGGAAAGGAAATAGAGGACGAGCAAGCAGCATTTATGCCAGGAAGACAGACGAACGGTAATATATGCATAATTAGAAATATAATAGAGAGAAGCCTGCAGAGTGGGGAAGAACTCATCTTGGCGTTTATAGACCTCAGAGCGACTTTTGATTCAATAGAGAGAGAGGTGGTACGGAACTGCTTAAAAGAAATTAATATTCCGAAAGCACTTATATAAATAGTGCGCAATACATACAATAGAGTGAAAGGAAACGTACAACTAGCAGGGACAAGATCAGAAGAATTCGAATGGATGAATAGAATTAAACTAGGAAATAGTCTCGGTCCCTTCCTCTTCATACTAATAATGAATAAGCTGATTAGGAAAACCAGAGAATGAACGAAACAACTGCAAACTATAATAGGATATCAAAGGTTAGAGCCGATGAAATTGGACGCACTAATGTACGCGGACGACATCGTCCTCATAGCGGATTCCAAAAGGAAAATGCAAAGACTAATGGATATATGGGTGGAACAGATTAAAATGCTGAAAATGGAAGTAAAAATACAGAAAAGCAAAATAATTTTAATAAATGAGAGAAAACTGGACAACATTCAAATAAAATGCAAGAACATAAATCTGGAGAAAGTAACGACATTTGAATACCTCGGAAGCATTATAACAAACGATGGAAATATAGATGTAGAACTAGCGAATAGGGCGAATAAATCGAACAAATTGTATTACGCACTAACAACATTACTAAGGAACGCGGAAATGAACAATGAAACCAAATTAAGGATTTACAATACCATAATCATACCAACACTAATCTACGCTTGTGAAAACTAGACGATACAAAAGAAACGCATCGGAAAACTGGACGCAATGGACATGAAACACCTAACGAAAATAGCTGGAAAGACGAAATGGGACGGAATTACAAACAACATAATAAGAGAAACAGTCAAACAAGAACAACTAGTTAATAAAGCAATAAAGAGACAACTACATTGGTACGGACATCTAATGAGAATGAATACAAATAAACTAGTGAAGAAAGTGTGGGGAGCAAAAAATCAGAGGAAAAGAAAAAGGGGTAGACCAAGGAAAACATGGATACAGCAAATAATAGACGTGGGAAAATAAAAGGGCAAAACAATCGAAGAGCTGAAGACGATGACAGCTAACTGGGCGAAATGGAAGAAATGAGTGAATGAAGAGATCAGATGAATCTTACCAATTCCGACACCCGAAACGGTACAAGGACGGGGCGGAAGAAGAAAAAGACTCGTAGCATTAGTTCCCACAGAAGAGCAGTCCAACATTTCAGTGAAATAAATGTTCGAAATGAGCATCACCAGCGTCCACACAGTAATAAAGGTTCTAATCAAAATGTTATCGTATATTTTAAAGCATTTGTGGAGTGATTAGTCGTCATTCGTTGATTATACGTTGTCGTAAATCTGGTACAGAATCGGGTTGGTTTGCGTAAGTTTTACTCTTTAAATGACTTCCACTGCTTAATTTCTTACTGGATTTTCAGCATTTCGCTTTTTATTTGCAACGGACCTGCTCTCCCAAAATTTTCCCCCTAACTCCAAGACAGACTTGAGATTCACATGCTTATCTGCACGTTGTTGATTGAACAGTTCGACGTCTCTACTGGCATCATTATTTCCGAAGAAAATATTTCAACTCTTTCTGAAATCTAATAAACCATTTTAAATTTCAAAAGAAATAAACGACTATTAGGAAATAGGGCGTTACGGTACCGAACAAAAACATTAAAATGTTTACACAAACGTAAGGTCAATCAATACCCTGAATCTTTGGAGTGCATTTCCAATCCAAAAATAAAAACACTACTGTGAAGCAAATTCATCGAACTTTGAAATGGTATGGCTTTCGATACCCCTTGCTATTTGCATTTGCTATTTAAAATTTGTAGGTTGAAAGTAACCCCAATTTTGTTAATATAACTGAACGGAAATTGCCGTATTACATGTCTCCCTGACAAATTAATTTGACATATTCGAGCGTTTTTCGAAGAATTGAAGTTTAGTGTCACAAAACACTACTGTTTCATTTTCGGTGGGCCACCCTGTACAAGACCTGCAGCTTAATGTGGATTCCTCACTCCGAGAAGTACACACACTTCTACTCTACACACGATATCTAATAACTAAAACAACTCGCTGGTTTTCTATTGCTTTGCGAGGAAGATAGGCCATTAAAAACATAGCCTCGAAGCCTGCCTGCAAGTCTATAGAGCCCACGGCCGCCGACTTTTTCATATAAAACTAAATTTAGCATATTTATTCAATTGGACGTAAAATTACTTTTCAGCTGTATGTTTTGTTAATAGATAATAATTTTGTTTGTATTGATCACGAGCTTAAATATTTAAATGCGCCTGTATATCGGTTTCATGGTCAACCAATACTTAAATATTTATTTAACTGCATTTATCCAAAAGGCTTTGCTATGCAACAATAGTACATAACTACAGTACTAAAAATTAAACAAAATTTTTTATAGAAGTAGCTGTAAAAATATATAGTTCTGCTTGAATGCCCAGTTTTCAAAATTGTTGGTTATTAACAATAACAAAACATTGGAAAGGGACTTAAAGAAGCAACGCACACGTTGTCCAAGTGGGAACACATGTAGAATGTACAGCATTGCGTTGCAAATAGGAATCACCTCAGCACGGTGCGGGTACGCCGGCCCCATTAGCATGCAAAGGAGCGAGATAACGTACGGTTGCGTAATTGAAAATTAGGGGAAAAAGCTCGTAACAATACGGGCGCGAGTAATAAGCTTAGACTGCACCTAATGACCCACATTAAGGACGGCCAGCGCGGGTTGTGCCGCGCCGCGACGGGAGCGACGCCGCCACGACACCGCTGACCCTCTCTGAGCGTTTCGTAAATTAATTCCTGGGCAATATTTAAATCAAGGTTTAGTGTTCTACACGTATTAATTACAATGTTGGTTCATTGGTTTTTGAACAAAACACGTAAGGGGAAGTCTGAGCTCTATAGAACACAGGCCTCTGTATTAAACAATGAAACCGAAAATGTAAAGATATTTCAGAAATTTTAAAGCAACGATTTTGCATTTCTATCGTATTAAAATAAGCGACACCATTCGTGCAAAAATGTCAATAATGGATGAACCTTTATTAAGAATAATTATAGGATGATTTAATGATTGGTATTTATTTCATATCACTTTGATATTAAACTAGCATGTTTTCTTTGGTAGTTTTATTGAAATAATAACAAATACGTTTCGTGCAAATGTACGATATATACTTTATTGTTTTCTAATGTAAGACTCTGATATTTTTATTTCTCTGGCTGCTCTGTTCTTCTAAATACAACGCCTATATATTATTGTAAAATATGACGTAGGGATTTATATCCACACGAAATCAATGCAAACTTTAACGGAAGAATTGATTTAAAAAACTGAAAGGAATATTTCTGAGATGTCCTTAAAGCAGAAGAAGAGAATGAAAGACAGAATCTGCTACCCGGCTACACACGAAATATAAGAACCGGGATATGAAGAAATTTGAAGAGTTAAAAATCGAAAAGCCTATGAACAAGACGGCATAATAGTGGAACTCCCAAAAAAATTGAGATTATACTTTAGAGATAAATATTTACGAGCTAATTCGAAATATTTAGAAGGGAGATGTAAGTTTCGAAGGAGTGGAAGTTGAGGATCATTCAATCAATACACAAGGACAGGTCCTTCTTTGAGTAATTACATAAATGTTACCCTGTTTAGTACGGCATATAAAGTGCTCTCTGGTGAGATACTTATTAGGTTAAGTGTATATTTAGAAGGGTTCAAATAATCCTCATTAATATTTGTGTAAACTGTTATAAACTATTATTCAAGAAGAAGAATCATCTCTCAGTCAACAATAACTCTTGAAATTAAAACTTGTCCACTACCAACCACCTGGAAGGAACGAAAAGATCCACCTAAAAGCCATACGAGATATAGATAATACTTGCAGTAGTACCTTCATAAATGCCAGCCTCGGTGAACTAGTGGTTAGCGTACTTGCCTACAAATGCAATGCACACGGAGTCAATACCGGACGTGGTCGGTGAAATTTTTCTGGCGGAGAAAAATCTGAAAGTGCGTCTTCTGTCCGATACGATCTAAAGCCGGAGGTGCCGCGGCATGCCGTGCCACTGGTTGGAATTACTCCAGACAGGCAAAATTCATACAATGGGCCAAATATGGTCTAATTCAGAGAGATGTTTAGAAAACCGCGTCCTGGACATCGCTCGATCAAAACAACCACACTAACAACAACCTTCATAAATATAATAATTAATCTCACCACACAATTTATGGATAAAATCAGAGAGTCTTTCAAATCAGTTATTATAGCATATTTAACGATGACAGCGAATAATCAGAAGGCCATTAATATACTTAACAAGAGGATATTTGCATTCCAATAGTCTTAACAAAGAATCATCGTTTTTTATAGATTTTTAAATCGCCATAAAGTAGATATAGAAGCATTAGCAACACGTATTTTCTCAAAGGAAAAACGTTCACAATAGACACAATATTACATCACCAGAACAGATAGAGAATCTAATACAGCAGCCGAAGGGGTAGCAATACTAATCAAGAAAAAGAACAACCTAGTAGAACTACAGATTTCTACTCTACAAGTACGCTTTAAGGAAGACCTTTGCCCTGACATTTCAAATGGAATACTATGCAGAAACTTTGTAAAACCAATCCACCAAACAGTTGCCTTGGACTTAGATTTACACCATATCTCAGTGTTAGTTTCCGCCAACCAGCAAATTAAAGTTACCGGCACATTTCCTAAATTGATAAAACCTCCAATTGACAGGCAAGCTTAAGAACTACGTGGGCCCGGAAATAACATACCAAGTAAAATTAGCAACAATTACGAAACAGATTCTGCTATAGAAAACTTCACAAAAGCAATCATAAGATCAATCGAACTGGCCACCAAGAAGCTACATCATCGAAAATTCAATGAATAGAAATAAACATTATTAAGCATACCAAAAATCAACGAAAGAAACAAAACTATGCCCACGAGAAGCACCGAAAGCTAAACAATTTAACACACAAAGTCAGAACTACATTATATGAATACTAAGTAAACAACTACCAATCTTACCTTCAAGATATTTACCCAAGCAACCAATAAAATTCTTAGGAAACGACATTACATCCCCTGACTATCATACAATGGAAAGACTTACACAACTGAGCAGGAGAAAAGGGTGACGTTTGTAGACTCGAAACAATATTCATCACAACTTGTAATGAAGACAACCGAAATTCTTCAACCAAACCAAGGAAATTGTCAACAGTGTACGTTCGCTCAATACTAATCAGAGCTGCAAGGCGGTGTTAATAAAATTTAAAAAAGGTGTAAGCGGTAGTGCTTAAAGATAAATCCAAACAAAACTGAATCCAAAATCTTTATATTAAGAAAATATATATAGCCCTAAGAAACTTGATTATCAATTACCAATCTATCAACTGGAACCTTACAGATAGATGTGTAGAAGATCTTGGTTTGCACTTAGACCAAAAACTCAAACTTTATACAAAAAATATGTGCCAAATTCTTTAATAATTTTCAAAAACGTCCAAGTGCAGAAGTATACGAGATAAACAAAAGGGATATACATCATACGACTTAAACGCTATCGGCCGCAATATGTATACAGTTAACATAACTCCTCTGTTAAGTCAAATCACTTATTAGTAGATTTACGTCAGCCATTTGTTACTGGGAATTAAAAATCAATGCCAGGAAAGTCGTTTGATTGAAGATTCACCATAAACACGAGCGTAAGACAGCTGCTGTTTCATTGAACTTAGTAGGTATTATAACCAACAATTGGAGGAGCCGAGGTGCAGAGAAATGTAAACGCACAATCAATTCCATTATATGCTTAGGCTGATGATGTTAATATTATTGCCCAAAATTTAAGACGATCAAAGGAAAATATTTAGAGAGGTTAAACACTCAATAGAAGAACAAGGTCTCCTTATAACAGAGAACTAAATACATGAGTTGCGAAAAACTACTGAGGTTGAACAGCCGAATATTAAAATAAATCATCTAACTTTTGAATATTTAACAACCTTTAACTACCGAGGAGCCAAATGTAATACATGGAGCACCGTAAAAGAAGAAATACTATCTAAGATTGTCGAAGGTAATAAAAGTTGCTATCCTTACCGAAACTTGATGAGTTATGGCGTCCTTAACCAGCGTTCTAGCCTAAGCATGTATGAAGCTAAGGAGATCTACGAATATTTTGAACAAAATTATGAAAAATTTATTCATTCCTGCAAGATGCAGATGCAGAAAAAGAATGAATTATGAACTGAAGCGTCTAATGCTAGGACAAGACATAGTTCTATAAAGCTTTATAAAGAGTAAACGGCTAAGATGGCTAGGACATACGGTAAAGATGGACACAGATATGGTTCCTAAGAGAATTATGGGGTGGAGCAAATTGAGACCAGAACAAAGAGACCAAAATAGCGATGGACTGACGACTTCAAAGAAGCCTTTAAAAGAGGGGAGGAATAGCAAAAGACTGTTCAATATGGTGACAAGGAGAACAGCAGATAAAAAACCACCTGTAAGCCAAAAGAAAAAGTAACAATTCTTTCCTCTGATGTTTCTTCCTTATTCATAGAACATTCTGTTTTTCTTATACTTCTGCATTCCAATGTTTGCTCTCTATTTTTTTTTTATTTAAATGGAACTTGTAGTATATTATAATGATTATTTAATTTTCTAATAGCAGGTATATATGCAATAAATATTCATAAGAGTGATTTGAAAATAATTTTATTAAGTGAATTGCAATAATTACTTTTACACCAATTTTTATATCTCGGACAGCGGGATAAGTTTAGGAAGGGGTTAACTCTACATGAAGGTGGCCCTAAGACCTTCTTCTATGTGTGTTCGATTTTTTAATATTAGGAGTTGTTGTGGCGCCCCAACGTTTCCCCCTTGTAATTCTTGGTTGAGCCCCTGATAAAACGCATAACAGTTAGCAAAATAAAAAAATATTATCATCATCTTTTGAAAACTGTATAGAAGTGTGGAAAGTTTTCATGTTACAAAATTCAACCCACTGTTCTTTCTATACCATATTGCCAAATGTGCATGTGTGTGTACCCTCAGAGTCAGTCTATTATCGCCAACGCGACCAATCCGTAACAACACGGAATCACATACGATTCAGCTGAGTTTGTCATCTTGTTATTAAATCTCTTCTCTTTGTTGTACTGACACACTGAGAAATGACCCATTAGTATTTTCCTTACATTTATTTCAGGCATCATTGCACGGACCGGTCAATGGTATTGACCTTTCCGGAATCTTCGCGATTTTGTCACGGGAAGTCAAGAATGTTCTGGAAAAGTTTCTGCGATTGTAAATAAGGTGTGAAATGGCAAGACGGCAGTAACTGCATGACCAATAGTGAGAAGCTATGATGGCGTTATTTTACTTCTATTCGCAACGACTGTGATAGTTGGTATAAAAACAAACTCCCAGAGTAGAAAAACGGATAGAATAACTTTTTTATTGGACATAAGGAGGCGGCTGACGATTATGGAGGGTCGATATCAACAAATTCAAGTTCATCGAATCTCAATTCAAAAGCAAAATGAAGAAATTATGTAACAGAATATTTAGATTTCGGTTTTACATAGACGAAGTAAATGATGCATGATGATGAAAAGTCAATAGCTTCTCGTGCATTTTTGCCATTTCCAATATCTTGTTTTTGTATGTTATCTGCAGTGGTTGCGTTACAAAATGCAGATCTCAGTTAAACATAATGGAAAGCTTGCTCTACAAGACAAGCCTAAGACAGTCAATAATTTTACTATTCATTGTTATTGGTTAGTTGCAATTAGTTGCTTGGTATATTTTGAAATACTGCTATCTCATGTTTCCGTAAGAGCAAATAGTTTATTCAATACTGTGGGTGCATTTTATTGTAACATTTTTAATAGTTTTTATTTTTATATTGTTTCTATGTCAATAAATAGTTTCATTAAATCTTTCCGATTCAATAAAACCGTATTTCCTTTGATTTCCACTTTCTTCACCCCCCTCCAGGCATCCCCCCCGCCCCCAATATATATAAATTGAAAATAACTGCTTCAATCGAATTGGATGCGAAAATCATCATTACTGTCAGTGGTGTCACTACAATTGTGCAACTTTATGAAATATTCAAAACTTTTTATATTGAAACATCTTATATTTTCTAAATATATTTGTTCTCTACTTTTAACATACCGTCAAAATCAGTTTATCTTTAAGAATGAGTACTTTTAGGCAAAGGGAATGAATACCCAATTTATTGGGTTTAAAATGCATTTAAAATTTTGCCACGGGTACAATTGCCCCGCGGTTCCTACATCTCTGACATTTGGTTAAGTATAATTCTGCGGTTTTTGCAAGAAATTTAAAATCATATGGAATGTTAAATACTTACATATTGTTTTTAACTTGGAGTAATTATTACCCACTCGAGCAGCAAAAGATAAGGGCGCAACTGCGCCGACTCGAAAATGTTGAGTATTCTTTCAACATTACAGAGCTTCACGAATATTATTTTAATAACCTCCATTTTATTATTTCAATAGTAATAATATTTCCAATTAGTAGACGGCTGTATAGTGAAAAAAAGTAAACTTTCCAATGATACCTAGCATAATTTACATTGCCGTTAAAAAACAAAATAGCGGTCATCATTGAATATAATGTTTATAATTACGTCATAAAATACTCATCATCATCATTCGTATATAAATTCCCAGAGAATTTAATATTTTAGATTAGTTACTTTTCAGAGGAGAGTCTTGGTGTGCTATTGCTTTGAGCGACCCTGTATAGATGTAAACTAAGAACCATTTAAACATAATTTTATTTTTTTTGTAGAACAGTAAATAAACGTTTGATTATTTGTTGAAGTAAATATTGTAGCCAATAATGTACGCGTATAATATTTATCTAATATCTCCGTACAGTTGTATTTAATGGCGATTTTAATTTTACATTATTTTACAGAGGTTATCGAACGATCCAACTTAATTTGCCCTGAGATATTATACAAATTAAAAAATAAAATGTGATTGATTTTGCAAGTATACGAATCTATTTATTTTATATGAAAACGGATTTTCGATAAATGTTGAACGTGGTTAATTGGATAAGCGATTTTCTGCACTCGTCCCACTTCGCGTTCTGCGTAGTCGCATAAAAATTGGAAAAACGTAGCCGCCGCTTTTATTATTTCACTTCCTTATCATTTTATAGGTAAATTAGATTCCCGATACTGAATGGGAAAATACGACCTCAACCGAATTTGTGCCTGCATCAAATAAAATCAAATTGAATTGATCCGACTGAATAGTCACGATGTAAACGGCAGGAGTGTATGTATATGCGGATCCTCCAATAATATTTGATCCGGGACAAAGTATGGAGGGTACTTGTACCATCTTGGGGCACAGAGAGGCGGCAATAGGTTATTGTGGGAGCGAGGAGAACTCGTCACGGGCCAAAACTCCTCTTGCTCAATTTCCTCCGGCGAGCTTAACTTCTCTCGAGTTACCTACTTATCTGGTAATTGAATGAACGTTTTCCAAATACATAGGAATATCTCGTTTGTGTGAAAAGTTTTTTGTGTCCCATTTAGGGCATTTAGGGCAGCAGCGTTATGGGTAAACTGTGTCGTTTTCTAAAGCGAGCGCTGTTTTCTAGATCCCGTTTAGCTGCCATAGAAAAGCTTTTACCGAATTAACATTTAGCGCCCCCTGCTGTACACACGCAGCGCCGTTAGCGAAACGTTTGTTTTATTTTATGGTATCAAATCGATCCTGAAAACAAGAAGAAAGGAAAACATAGAAATCCACTCGCGTACATAGAGCATCCCGACCATAAACGATGCAACTGTATACGTGGGTGGATAGGCGGAGGAGCCCTCGAAAACCACGAAGTCTTCCTTATGATATCATAAATTTACGTAAACAACACAAACCGGTAAATCTCGGTCGCTCGAAAAAAGAACCTTACACTTCATCAGCCATAAACGCGAACTGCAAAAGTCAGGAAGTTCAGTTATAAATTCAAAGAGTGCATTCGCGAGCTGTACTTCCTTCAGAATTCATTTTACATTCTTCTAAGTGCCATTATTGCTTTTTATAAGGGAAGCACAAGCGGCGAGCGCCGTGCCATATTAAATTTAAGGAATGAAGCCGTGGGATTAGTTTTCATAATTGAAAAGTTTGTTACAACATTCACGTGATGATGATGGTGGCATGGGGCTGATGATGAACGGCCCCTTTTAATACGGTAATGGGTTTAAACTGACGCTGTTTGCTTGCACTCTCTCGATTATACTTTATCACGTGTCAATTTCAGTATCACATCGCTATCGGTTTGACACACCATCAAGATTGAATTTGGCATACCTTGGAGGTGCCACGCAATTCCTTTCTTGCTCTGATTCAATCCATTCATGGATAGAGCGCCAACGGACTAGTTCCGTTTAGAATACAGTGCAGTCTCCAGGAAAAATGTAAGGGTTGTTCCAATCGCTTCTAAAAAAATCTGAATAAGTCATTGATTGTTACTGTTCTATTTGCAAAGTGGTTTGAGCCTACAACAAACCAACCAAACTTCAAACTCCTTCAAGCAACAATTTTGAATTTAGATTGATTGATTTCACAACTTACTTCAACCTTGGTGATTAATATTTCGACATTTCTTGATGTACTTTTATCAAAACTTTGCCTACACTCCTTCATACTCATCTTTTATATACGCTGTAATAATCCAAATTTGAATTGAAGTTCACCTAACGCGAGTACTCAGTTGCTATTACACATATTTTGTTGTGAAAGAATAGGCAAGGTGTAATTTTTCTAATACAGAAGAAGATAACCCTTGCATTTTAACGACTGTTGCATTGCTCCAATAAATTTCACAAGATTTATATTAAAAGCCACCCTCATTTATGATTTTCTTTAAATTTCATGAGGCCTTTTTAAGGACAACGTCCGATTTGGAACTGAAGCTAAACTACAATTTTGGATGTGATAAAGAACCTTAGGATAAATTGATTTTTTCGGATATTTCTACCTTTGAAACTGATAGACTTGTTTGATTGGAAAATGATAACGATAATGGTAAAAATGGTGAAATTATCAACTATATTATACTCCAACCGGAACTCAAACACAGGGAGCTTTAAACTGCAAACTACAGGTCTTTGATTAGTTCAGATTCTGAGAAAGCCACCACCACTAATGCATGGTTTCTATGACGCTCCAGTCGCAAGCTGCATGATCAAAGACACGCGGATTTTGTTCAAACGGCTACCTCGATTGCGTTACTTTTTGGCGACTGTATACAACGATACAACGTTCAATGCGAGACACAATGATGGAAGTAACTGAGAATAAGGGATAAAGAAGGAAGGTAGTACCTGCAACCTACAAACTTTAAGCAAGTATTATTTTCAGACACTTGTGTTTGTTTCCTTATATTCTAAACGTTATATTGTTTCATGTATAATAAATTATTCAAAGAGGTTGTATTCAGAAATTAGTATACAATAATATTGTAGCTTTCCTAGTAAACAAAATTCAACAGAAAATATTGGTTTATATGCAAAACATTGTGTAAATTAGAACGTTAGTCTACTTCAGGGCTGCTGACTTATATATATATATATATATATATAAGGTTTTTAAGAATTTCAATGTTTGTTTCTTACTCCACAGTCGTAAAAATAGAAATTTCAGAAAATAAACATAACCACTCTAATTAGGTAGAAAGAGTTGAAGAAAAAGCATCGAATTTGAATTACAACTGCCTACTGAAATTCTCACAATTATGTTTCTTTTCATTTCCTGGACGTTTAAGAAAACCTTCTTATGAATATACGTTCCTTTTAGCTGTTTCGTTACTCATTGAGCAGTTTTTTATATTCCCTGAAATCTAGAACATTACACGCACACACAGACATTTTTCAAGACTATTTTGTGACATGTTGGATGCCAAAACATGTTCTGTCAAAATCTTCAATTATATAACTATGCTACTGAAATTACGTAGTTTAATGAAGTTTTCAGACGCTTCATTTTAATTCATTTTAATTTTCGGATACGCTAAATAATTGAGTGTTGTGAAAAAAAATATCATTAAAAAGAACGAACTCGAAGGAAGGAGAAACATAAAAATGGAATATTATTCCAATCTCGTAAACGAAAAGGCAGACAAACACTGTTGCCAAATAGTACGTGTAAGTGAATTGCAGGAAATCTGATCACAAGGCATGTTCGAACGGAAGCAAATATTGAACTTGCTTCCTGTTCTCGATGCAATCGGCGCCCCATAAGTGCACGGCAAGACATCGAACTCATTTCCTAGCACTCTGCGATTTGATTTTCAAATCGAGGAAAGGATGTTCGCGCGAAATGTTTATTCTGTGTATTGTGTACGGCAGTTTGCGGATGCAACATCGAATTGGTTTTGTCTTTTAATATCTCCTCGGTAATGAGTTTCGTCTTTCATTTTTAATATAAGAAAAAACTTACAAGAGCGCGCAAAAAAAAACGCCCCGGGCTAAAATTTTTCATTAATTTTAATTTTTTTTAAGTCCACGGGTCGTGCAAGAGAAAATCGGAAATATTAAACCGGCGGGGCGAACCTTCATGACGTATTTTATTTTTAAAATCTCGCTAACACAATTTGTATAGACGGGAGTGAGATTATAAATTATTGATGAAGTGGATCGGTGCACCTCGCTGGTTTAAACCCACAATACCGGCATTTAAAAACTGGGTGATTAATAATGTATTAGCGAGTACGTATGCCCGTATTAAAGATACATTTTTAATTAATTTGCTACAGGATGATACAAAATTAGGAAAATGGTGGCAGCCTCGATTTCTATTTGAACAAGCATGTATTTTACTAATAAACTCCTAATTTTAATGATATCAAACAAAATTATTATAATTACACAAACGTAAATTCCGTCTTTAATTATTGTTCCAAAAATGTATACTAAATTCGATTTAACAATTTTGCAACAGTGTACACTTAAAATATCAGAAAAACAGGTAATGATACGTCGAGTAAGATTAAATGATTTTATATCCACTGTAAATATAAAGCCAAAAGCATAGTTCGCTGCGAATCAAGAGAAAAGAAAACTCTGGAATATGTGAATTTGAAGCTTCTAATTATTTAACGAATTATGTGATACTTAATTAAAAGTAGATCATTTTTGGGACTTATCAATGTATAAAAGTATAAGTCGCGGGTTGAAATATGACTCGGATAATGATACTTTTTCTTTATAGAATCATTCACGAAACTAAAAATAGAACGGAATTTGTAACAATAGGGTGAGGGATAGTTGGTGATGGGCAGGTGCAAATTTCCGATAGCTCGATTACAAACAATTGTTATCAGGGACCTTATCAGAGACAGCAAACAGTAAACTATCACCCGTGTATTTATTACAGCAACATCTGCGTGTCGTCAATTTGGGCGCACATTTAAAGAGTTCACTTTTATTATGGGTTCGTTATCAATTCATTATTGTATTAGTTTTGCACTCAAAAGCAATATTTGCGAATTGGCCCCCTTTTTAATGAATCGAAAACACGGGAAAGCCGCGCCTTTTGTGTTTTATTTTTACGCTTTGCGGCTCTGTTTACCGTGCGCTATTGAAATATAATCGTCATGATTAACCAAACTAAAAGCGTAGACGAAAAGCTTTTTAAATAATGATTTACTCTATTAAAGAAATGGAAAAACGTTTCGTCCGCTAGCCATAAAAGCAATATAAAAATTACGCAACAAGACTTTTGACGTCGACGGATACCGGAGGAGTTTACAGAATTTTGCGTAAAAGAACTTCTAAACGGCTTGAGGATTTATAAGGAACATTTCTCAACCGCGAGTATTAAAACTTTCAAAAGTTTATTGCGAAACTTTACCCCTTATATTGTGTTTCCCAAGTTTGTTGCGTCAACTTTCCAAAAATGATTTAAAATAGTAAACCGTCCCAAAATTTCCTAATGGTCCTGGAGATAGGCAACGCAATATGTGCGACGGATTTCGGCGGTATCAGTAAATTAAAATAAAAACAAGCATGGGCCTCGTGCAGAAGCCTTTGAACAGGCACAAATTCACTCACCCAGATTGACCGACCTAACCTCAAAGTGACCTGGACGCCGTCAGGACAAGCTGGAAGTGGAGTCGACGGCGGCGAGCGTAGGGCGAACATGAAATGTTTCTACTCGGGGTGTGCTTCACGAAGAACTGAGATGCGAGAGTGAGCCGGCGCCCGCCACACCCCAGCAACGTCCACGGCGCCGGCGTCATCCCACCTTTTCCAACCCCGATCACCAAATACCCGTAACTAGCTTTCAGAAGGTATGTCATGCCACTGTCATATGTCCAAATTTGAATACAGAAAGATTGGGCGCTTCCGCCACTATTTATAAATAATTATGCACCATAGTTCAATTAATAGCTGAATACTAAATAATGGTGGTAACATTAACCCTCGATGGCACGTGGGAATCATAAACACAAACAAAACGCTTTTAAGAAGATGAATAAATACAATAACGTCCAACTCCAGGAACTACTGCTGTTGAAACGAATTCTGTTGTTTGTACTAACGAATACATCGATCGTTCACTGCACAACATTACACAAAATGTATAACTATTATAATTAATTAATGTATAATTAAATGTTTGATTAATTTAATTAATAATGCGAAATCCTTACAACAATCAAGTACAATCGATAACTATTTCTCTGCCGACATAAAAGTGAGATAATAAAACATATTGACAGTGTACACATACTAGTTGTTTAAGAAACAATGTAAATTTACTAATAAACTGCTACTAGTTGTTGCAAATCCATGCTACACAACACTTATTTTATAATCTAACAAACAACAAATTAATGCATCTCATGACGGCAGCAACTACACCAATGTAATTTATTAACTGCACATTGGACTTCACATAGTAACTGCATGTTAAAACAACAACAACATTAAGTGTTCGGAAAATCTAGTAATGTTATAGCTTCTAGTGAACGAAAGTAATAGCTCATTTACCAATAGTCAAACTAATAGTAGGCTAACAAAGTTGTTTTGCTATTCTACTTATTCATCGAAGTGAACCATAACAATTTCACAATAGCATTACATTTTAGAAATTATATCACGAACTGGGCTTCTTCCCCAAACTAATGGCAAAGGTCTCATACGGTTTTGTTTAAGGTTAAAAAATATTTTGTTGCTTCTTGCCTTACTTCGTTGAAATTCATATTTATAGTTTAATCATAATAATTCTAGAAGTATTTAGCGTAGTTACATTTTTCTGGGTGTTTGTATTTGTATAAGCGTATGTGTTCTTTGTATCTGGTATAAAAATTTCTAACTGTTTGACCTGTGTATACATAATTACACTATGAACAGTTTAATTTCTAAATACCTGATTATAACCTACCTTTCGCGTTGTGCAAGGTGTCAAAAACGCCAAGCTATGATAGTTGGAAGAAGAATCAAAGAAATGGTTCAGAATTAGAGACAACTTGTACATTCATTTAAAGGTACTCCACACTGAACTCACATACAAATTGCACCCAATTGAATTTGAAGTTTTTAACAATGACATTAGAGAATAAGTCAGTAAATTAAAATTTATAAAATATACAATACAGAAACACACACTTTTAAGATTAGAACGAAACTCAAGTGGACTTAAAAAGTATACAAAACATCATAAAGTTCAATCCTCGTTTCCTAAATTTCTCAAACATAGAATTTAATGACAAGGAAGTAAAATTTCGAAATAAAGGATTCAAATTCTGTCCATTCTCAAAATTCACTAACACTATTAAAGAAATTTTAGCAGGAAATTTAGAAAATATTTTAAAAGAAAAACATTTCTTTGTTTTCAACAGACAAACATTCAAATTATACAACTAAAACATAGTAATTTATTGCTTGCCTCAGTTAAAGAAAAAGTCACAACAAACAATCTGATTTCTGTTAAAATCAAATTTAGTTATTTTACATAAAGATAATTACATACAAAGATTTAATAATCTTATAATGACTTCAAATTTAGAAACCTTATAGATCCCACAAAAAATCACCACAACACTCTAAAACAAACATTAAATAACTGCAATGTTTCCTTACCAGATTATGAGAAAAGGAAAACAATACATCCTAACCCACAACCATCAAAACTATACGGTTTAATAAAAATATATAAATCCCAAATGCCGATTAGACCGGTAGCCTCATATATAAACGCACCCAAGCACATGTTAACACAACAATTAAATATATAGTTAAAAAGTTTAGGACTGGCGTAGTTTAGTGGTAAGAGAGTCAGGCTTTGAATGTAATAGTCCAAACGCTTCCCGGTTCGAATCACTTCAGGGATCAGTAAGTTTTTCTGATTCCCTAATTGGTCAGTTCTGGCAGCCGGTCTCCATTTGCCATTGGGGATAAAATTAATGGCACTCCTCGTATTACGGTCGCACTAGAGGAGTAACAAGACAATAAAAATACATCCACACACACCAGGCAAGTCAAGCATCAGGCAGGTTAAGTATGGTCACGTACCAACACGGTAACCCGCAGATTCGGGTCCTGTTGTGCATTGCACAACCTAACTTAGTCTTGTGTCAAACTAAAACGATGGGCCTACAAGGCCTGTGAGAGCTCCATAATAATAAAAAATAAAAATGTTATGTGGATCTACAAGATGACTATATTATAATATTGGTAGTTCTTAAACTTTTATTCTCTCTCCTTTAATGTATATTAAACAGTGGAGGAGATAGTGCAGAGACCTGCCTGACAGCCTAATGTCTGCAATTTTCTCATATTGCCCACACCTGATCTCGGTCACTTGGTCTTTATGGAGATTGTATGTTATTAACCTTGTATTTTATTTCAATTTTCTTGATGATTTAGATCACTTTGTTTATTGGATATATCAAAATCATTTTTAATATGCTTTCCTAAAATATTTAATTCATTAGTTACATCAAATTGTTTATAATCCTTTCTTGTTTATTATAATATATTATTATGATGTTTCATTGACGGACCTACATATGAGCCCCACATTGAAGGGATAAAAATATTACGTTTAAAAAAAGGTGGAATGTTACTTTACTTGCACCCGTAATAAAGATGATCTCCCTTTCATATGAAAAAAAATATTACAATATTATTACATAAGTTGTTGATAAAACAACACAAAGGGCACACTTTAAACATAAACATTAGAAGAACTCTTATCTTAGGGTTTATAATATAGATTTTGGTAACTGCTGCATAACCTTTAAATTCTTGCACTGATTAACTAAACAAGGCGCAACATACAAGGTAGTAGACATGAACTTACAAAATATAGATGCAACGACGAAATGAATTAAATGTTATCGAATTATAATATTATAGGTTTTTCCTTATATAACGTTACACAACTTCAACAATTAAATGACAAAGTTACATGAAATAAATAGTATAGTCTAATTTAACAAAACGCTTTGAAACGGACTCACCTTCCCACATAGAGCACTTGCTTATTTTCTTCTGGTGTTGGTAACATTCACTAGATGAAATTATGGTGGCACTCCTGTCCCGTTGATCTTGAACTTTAAAACGCAAGTCCATCACTTGTTGCTTTTTTCTAAGTTTCCCGCAGAAAAACTTTGGACTGAGTATTTTCGTATTCGTAAAATGATTTCACAAGGTAATTAATCCAAATATTGTTTACTGCTTATTACTTCAAATGTTCAAATATACCAATAAACTCATAAATACGTTGCACCTTTATATTTTCTTTTTAAATTGTTAACCCCATACGTGCTTCACTTTTCAAATTGTTGTTGATTCGATGTTACTTATTTGTTTTAATTTATTTTAAAATAAGGTCGATTACGATTCCAATTGCAGTTCCAGAATATGATGCAAATATCTCCCAAATAATTAACAGGTATTAAACTTTCGGCCAACTTGTAGATGATTCTTAACCTTGAAGTATGTTGACGTTTTTTACGTCAAACGCAGTTACAAACAAAATATGTCGGAAAAACAACTGAAGGCTACTGACGTTACTTTGATACTCCGCTCCAAATTCTTGATTTTCGGCTAATTTGCCGACTTTTATCCATTTTTCACACAGATAAATAACAAACAACGCTGATTTCAACCGCAACGCTTAATAACATAGTTTTATTCATACAGGATATAATAAACACACAAAATTACAATTTTAATTGACTCGCCAGACGAGCGTCTGTTCATGTTGAAATTGGCATCGCAAGTACTTCTTGATTTTCGTTTTTTTTTTTACAAGTAACCGTTTTCAACTATCAACTATTTTTTTAAACAAAATTCATATTCATTTTAAACATAAATCACCTTAAATTAATAATATTACCAATAATGATTATCAAAATCATATTAAAATGTTCTTCACACCTATATCCAAATATTACTCACAAAAAGACATACAATTGGTAGATCCATTTTCCTCCAAAATTACATGTTAGTTAATAGTTGTCGCACATAATACACAAATCTCGTATCTTCTTATTTTTTATGAAAAACTGACAGTCAAGTTTGATAAATACCTCTAATACCTTCATAAAATTATTACGACTACGAACAAGCAAACCGAAAGAGAGAATTCGAGGGATAGACACCAGATAAATCCAAAGAAAATCAACGAAGATAACAAACAGTAATTGAACATGACCATTACTTGGTTTTAACAATTTATTTCTCAGGTTTAAAGCATAAAATAGATAACACAGCAATATAATACTTTAACAATTAATGTTAATTATAACGTAATACTGCGATGTCATTACATTAGAAATTCAATATTATGAGCATTCTTTAGGTTGTTGTTCAGTCGTTGGATAGTCGTTGTTTGTTTACAAACTGTATTTGCACTGACCTAGCTAGGATCGTTGAGAATAAATAACTTGCGGCTTAGCCGGCGGTTACATAGGATAAGAATTGGTGCGATAATTTATTCTTACGAATTTTTACGACAGATACTAATTAGTCCGAAGTAAACAAAGCTGACTTAAAGTACGTATGCGGTTATATTGCTTACAGCATTTACTTACGAATTCATAAGATTTCTCGATACGACCAAAATATTTTGTTTTTCATACCTTTGTTCGTGTGAAAGTATTGTTTTAGAGGTGTACTGTATGCAGTCAATTTAGATTGTGAAAAATTAATTACTTTAGTTGAAGAAAGTTCAACCTTATGGGACTAGAAAAGCAAACAACACTACAGTAGAGAGTTCAATAAGAAATTTTGAAAGGAGATAGCAGAAAACATGAGTTTAGCAATTATGTAATGTAATTTTTGAGGCGATTGTTGTATACTTTCAGTAGTTTCGAAGGTCTTTGGCATATCTACCAAATTAATTACCATATTATGCAATAAGCAAATACACTTTACAAATCAAATCTACTCTGCCAGGCGAAACAATTTCAGCTTTAAGAATCCTCCATTTTAAGTGCATTATTCCAAATGCACATTCAACAAGACGTCTTGCTCGAGAATGATTATAATTAAAAACTTCCTCTTCTTCAGATAGGTTGCGCCCTGAAGAAGGTCTCACTAAATAATTTTTTGCAGGATATGCCGCGCCTCCTAACACATGCGGTACAGCAATATTTGTATTTGGCAAGATTTTTGCAGGTGGTATATACAAAATACCCTGTCCAATATTATTGTATAATGATGAGGTCACAAACATTCCACCATCGCTTTGGTTGCTGTAACTTTCAACTTCCACATTAATAAATTTGTAGCTGGCGTCCACTAAGCCTTGTAGTATAATAGCAAAGTACTGTTTATAATTAAAGTAGTTAGAACCAGAATTTGCAGGGGATTCTAATGTGTTTGCCATTGATAGCACCTATACAATTAGGAAATTTCCATTTCTTCTAAAACTGACCTGCTATTAATATGAACATATCTTCTGTTGGAAACGGCATAGGTCTTTCAGATAGGGTGTTCCATATAGAAAGTACTCAAAAATGAATAGGAATATTGCTGTGTAAGGCACTTAAAGGCAACACCAATTGCATTTATAATAAAAATATACCAAAACAACAAAATGTAACGTGCTTTTAGTAATGAACATGAAAATTACAACAAAGGTGCGTTTAACGAAGAAACTTAACAATATTATAATGAAAATCATTATTGTCTCCTTTCACTTAACTTAAATTTATTAATTCTGGAATTTGATGCCACAGTACCGGCAATACATCCCTCAGCTGTTGCACAGTAATAGGCCTCTACGAAAGGTCCCATGCATGCTCCATGGGGTTGAGGTTTGAAGATAGTGGAGGAAGAGCAAGATGGTTTATTTCTTCATCTCGAAGCATCTCTAAAACAACCCGAGCACAATGCGGCCTTACCTTGTCGTCAAGAAAAACAAAATATTCCCGTCCAACAGCGTTGCTACGGTTCAGAACATGGTCCATAATGATCTCTTGGGCATAACGTTGGCCCGCGATTATACCATCAAAGATATGAAGTTCAGTACGCCACCACTACCAAAGGCAACGACTGGTTGGGTATACTGAGGTAAGGTACGATGTCCGGCACAACGATATACCCTTTGATGCCGGCTGTCATTGTTAAGACAATAGCTGGACTCGTTCGAAAACAGTATATCATCCCACGGTGTCGCTTCTTGAAGCCTACGTCTTGACCATCCCACCCGGTGTCTTTATTGAGCCACAATTCTGGCAGGACATCTCAGGGGGCGGTATGAGGTAAGTCCTACCTCAAACAATCAATTTCTCACAGTTTGGTCGGAGACTCGATTTCCTGTGGCATTCTGGAGCACTTGCTGTAGATGTCGAGCAGTTGAAAAGGGGTGCATTTGTACATTCATTACCAGAAGTCGATCCTCCGAGGTGTTGTGATGCGAAAAGACCCACTTCCAGGCCTTCTTGCAGTCGTAGCTGTTTCTCTAAGGCGCGAAAAGGCACGTGAAATTACCCTCGGCGTAGTTCCTTACATATCAACAATGTCGACTTGGCGATCTCCGCTTTGGTGCATAGCAACGGCTAAATTTCATTGTTCTATTATTAAATGGTTTCTCAGCATTGTTGTTTATTATTAAGAACACAAATGTAACAAACGAATAAAAAAGCAATGAACAAAAAAGATCTTAAGAAGACAGGAAAGATTATTCAATCAAACACACAAACTCTACTTGGCACTAATACGGTTACACAATTGCAACAGGATTCGATTGTTTTTTAACATCAAACATTGCCGCTTGCTCCAATTATCAATAATAGATAACCATTACCCACCAAATACACAAATATATGATTTATATTACAATATCCCTATTCATTTTTGAGTGGTTTAGTTTCACAGGTGTCATAAGCAACTTGCCAAATTGTTGAATGAAAAATACGGAAAGAAAAGACCAAAGATCTAAAAGAGGTTCCAGTTGCGATATACCTGTACAACATGATATATTTTTGTAGAAACGAATTTCTGTTTAAACTGGAACGGACTAAATTTTAATATTAATTCAAGTTTCAATACATTTGACTTAAAACCTAGTATTGCTATAGACGATATTGTTCGCCAGAAATGGAGAACACAGAGAACACTGCAAGATACTTTTAGACAAAAACTAATTAAACTGCAGCAAAAGAGAAGCGGAGATTCTTCCGGTGAAATATCCCCCAACTGACAATTTTTTGACAACATGTTTTTTGTTAAAGAACAGTTTACACACAGAAAGACAACCGGAAATACATCACCACTTCAAACGCCCGATGAACATACTCTTGAGTCTGGAATACTAGACCATGATACATAACTAGAAGAAGGTGTTGAGGATGGCACTCAAAATAACACTTAATGCAAATTTTGCAATTAGTAAATATGAACCAGTTTCATGTCATGGCACCCGAAAACAATGATGTCTTGCAGAAAGTGTTCCAGAACGTACATAATCTCCAAAACAAAAATAGAAAAATGCGAGAGTAGGCGCATTTCAACAATTACTGGAAATAAAAGAAAAGAAATTGGCCCACTTCAAACAAAATTCACAACAATACCAAGACGACGATTATCATTTTGTCGTAAGTCTTGTTCCATATCTGAGGCGATTACCAACATACAGGAAATTATATGTAAGAACAAAATTTCAAGAAATTATTACTCAAGAGCATATGAAGCATTGCTTCACAGACAACCAACTGCACCAGGAATAGCTAAGCAATACATCTCAGTACCGACAGCTTCGCCAATAGCTAGCAACAACCAGTCTTCCCACTTAGCAAATCCGAAATCTCCATAATCTGCATCTTGCACTACTATAGAAAATGAGCTGTCATATGCTGGTAGCATCAATACTTCTAACAGTTGTAATACTACGGTGAATGACTCAGAAGAAACTCCTTCGTAAACAACAAAAACATTTTTCTAATTTTATGGTCATATATGATTTTTATTCGTTTTATGAAACGTTCCAGGTGTATTTAAGTTACAGTATAAGTATGATTATGTCATTCAAGTATATTCAAAAATGTTGGAACTAGGTTCATCAGCTGTTCATATGACATAGCAAATTTCTCATTCTCATTCCTTGATAAAAAAAGAATCAATTCACTAGCGTCCACATTTATTTAAAGTTGTATGTTTACTAAAAATTAGCGTTTACAATACACATTCGTACGACTACATTTTCGTACAAATTGATAATAATTGCTTCTTACAAGCAATATCGTACGAATTCTTATGGAATGTAATTAATTGTTAGTAAGCTTTAAGCTCTTTTTATTCACGCGCTATTCATACAGCGCTTTAGTCTACACGTGTCTAGCGTTTTCCATACACAGTATTTCATATACATTCGATTTATTTCTTAAACTCTTCATAGATCCACTAGCAAATTTTAATCGATGACACATTTAGACTTTCAGGTTTTTGGATCACCCTGAGATCTCCTTATCTTCGAATTTTAACGTAAAGCTATATACAGCCCACTAGCCAATAAATAAATATTCCTTCTTAGTGAGGTATAATGAACTGATCTTCCTCCCCTTATATAAAATCAGTGTCCACCATTTTCCTGTTTTCACGTTTTTCGGTAATTACACGTCCATATTTCAATCATCTATCTGAAGTCTTTCAACCTTTTCCCTCACAGATAGAACCAGAGGAGGACAACGAAATTACAGAACATCTCGAAACACCACTACAAATGTCACTACCGTTCAAAGCGATTAAGTAGACGGAACTTAAAAATATTATTCGAAGTGAATTGAATCTAAAAACAGCTCCAGGTTATGACCTGATTACAGGTAAAATTCTAAAGGAACTACCAGAAAAGTCCTCAGGTTAATAACTTTTATCTTCAACGCTATGCTAAGAATTGGCTACTTCCCCGATCAGTGGAAAGTAGCTCAAATTATAGTAATACCCAAACCTGGCAAACCACCGAACGAAGTTGCATCCTACCGACCGATAAGTCTCCTTCCAATCATCTCAAAGATTTTTGAAAAGCTTTTTCTAAAAAGATTACAGCCCATACTAAAAGAGAACGAAATCATACCAATTTATCAGTTCGGCTTCCGTCAAGAACATAGCACCATAGAACAGGTCCACAGAATAGTCGATAACATCAACAAGGCTTTTGAAGAAAAAGAGTACTGCACAGTAGCTATGTTAGACATAAGCCAAGCCTTCGATAAGGTGTGGCATCAGGGCCTACTTTATAAAATAAGACAATCATACCTAAGTGATAGATCCTTTATGGTAAAATTCCTGTCCCAACAAACCTCACTTCATCCAATACAAGCTGGCGTGCCGCAGGGCAGCGTCTTGGGCCCAATCCTGTATACTCTATACACCGCAGATTTACCAGTGACCGAAAACACCCAAATTGCAACCTATGCAGATGACACTGCCCTACAAGCCATCAACATAGATCCAAATGTAGCATCACGGCATCTCCAGGAACAGCTAAATAAAACGCAAATCTGGCTCAAGAAATGGCGCATTAGAGCTAACGAGAGCAAATCAGTTCAAATCACATTTACAATGCGTCGTCAAACGTGCCCACCCGTAACGTTAAACGGCCAAGAACTAAAACAGGCCGATAATGTTAAATACCTAGGTATACAATTAGACAGACGTCTCACGTGGAGAACACATATTTGGTCAAAGCGAAAACAGCTCAACCTAAAACTCGCTAAATTGAACTGGCTTATAGGCAGAAAATCTAGAATGTCACTCGAAAATAAATTACTCATCTACAAATCCATACTAAAGACATATGGACGTATGGGATACCACTCTGGGGTAGGGCCAGAAACTCAAACATTGAGATACTTCAGAGATACCAATCCAAGGTACTGCGCATCATCACTGGATCACCCTGGTATATACCAAACACAACATTACACAGAGATCTCGCCATTCCAACAGTTAAAGAAGAGGTGTATGAAATGAGCAGGAAATATCAAACGAGACTAGAAACTCGCCCAAATTATTTGGCAGTCAACTTGCTTGATAATAGCAGAGTACAAAGAAGACTGAACCGGCAACATCCAACAGACTTATTCCAGTAGTGACAGTGCAAAAAGTGAAGTGTAGTTAAATCAATAATCATTATTAAAATAACATTATATTTCTAGGAGTGGCACCAGTGGGTGCCTACTTCGCTCATGTCCTGACTGTATACTTGTATAGACATTAACACATACAACATATTTACTTATTGTTCAAATAATGAACAGATTGTAAATTTCCGCAGTGGAGTTAAATAAAAAAAAAAATATTTCAATGTAGCTCAGTTGGCAGGGCGCCCGCTTTCAGGGAAAAACGTCGAATGTGGCTTGGGTTCGCTTCCTAAGCATTACAATGAGAGTTAATAAAAATATTGCGTTAAAGCCTACCTCGCACAATTCCACAATTAGGTTGTTAACTGTGATGTTTTAAAATAAAAACCTTCTCTGGGATTTATTTTGATCGAATTATACATTAACCTGTATTTCCCTGTGTTTCTACCTTTTCGCTGAGCATGTGCTAGGGAAGAAACCGATGTCCAACAATGAGATAAAGCGGCTGTTCCGGTTTAATCATTGTTAATTTAGTATGGAACTTATAGTACCACATAAGTTTTGCAGAAAACTTCCCATTAACTAGGTATATTCTATGTGTTACGGTGAAAATAAAATGTTGTCAAGCTGGATTTATTGCATTATAAAAATTCACAAAAAGACGAATACTTACATCTTTCTTTGGAACCACTGTTAATGGTGAAGCCCATTCTGCACTTTGTACGTTTCCAACAATTCTCTTTGCTTCTAATTTAGCTAATTCTTTATGTGCTTGATCTTGGATTTCCGTCTAATTCTATCTTCTAAAATCTGATATTTCGTTATCTTTCATATCAATAATAAATTTAATTTAAGCTGCTGTTAAAGAAATTCGCCCTTTAATACTTCTTCTGTAACTTTATTTCCTGCGCACTTACATTAAACTTCTCTGTGTTGGTTTAAGAACGTCGAGCCACTACCTAGTGGTAGTAATCACCAACGGCAAACCGAATTTTTGATCTTCGTAATTCACTCTATTGATTCTCCCATTACTTCTAACCATACCAAGTAACGGACTTTAGTTGTGATACCTCCTGTATCCTAGCTGTCACACCCGGTGGGCATCACGCATTATACAACACATTACTAGTCCTTTTTCATTCGAACGCAGATACACGTTTGCTCAATGGTAAATATCCGAACATCTGCAGTCAAATTACTACATATTTTCGGTTCGTTTTCAGAACTTGTATTTTGATAGGCTTTTTTGTTCTTAAGGTAGCGAAGGAAAATTCTGTTATCTAATATCTTTTGGAAAATCCATATTATAAGTTCTGTTCTTCATTATGTACATTATTTTTAGATTGTAATTACATTACTTTTTGTATAATCCTTGGATTTCTGCAAATGAATGTACTACGAAAACATTAATCTTTGTAGCAAATAAAGCATCCTCTTAGAGACACTCCAATAATTTGTACGTCTAATAGAAACCCTTCGCGATCTACTAATTGCTTGTCCTAGTCTATCATCCATCAATACTGTTTGTAGTTCTAATTGCGGTATTGTTGTAAAAAGTAAACGCGTGTTTTGCTACAAGAAACGATATTTAATATTGTTTATCATCTTTTTGTCAATGAAAATATGCTCTATAAGTTAAAAATGATGTTTATGTGCAGCGGTACCTTCTTCAATAATTCTTATGGGTCTTTCGCCGCACCCCCCTCCTCCGAGATAGCCATCGTAATAGCGTTGTTTAAACTAATTTCCATTAGTTTCTGAATATTGTTCAGCATGTTCCAAAGTATTTTTATGATTCAATTCTTCTGCTATACAAGACCCACATACAAAATCAAAAAACACTGCAGGTAACCCTCCTATAACACGGTAGGTAGGTTCCTAGAAAAAGTCGTCTTATGTGAAACCGTCTTATATGAGACCCAAAACCAGTACAAAAAGGGGGGTTAGGTTCCGAAAGCTTCTTAAAAACAAATATATTTGTTAAATCCATACAAGCAACTTCATTTTTATTAAATATATTGACATATGTATCTATAACACAAAACGAAAAGAAGCAAAATATACCATAACTATTTTCATTTTAATAACCTTAATTTAATAATTTTCTTCCTCAGCACTGTTCGGTACAAACAAACGTAAACGTTTTTTCGCTTCAATAATATCATCATCACACTGTGAATCCTTAACGTCATTTGCGTCTTCTGCCCTCTTTAAAAATCTGCAATTTTGGCTTGTTTGGTGGTCCTTACAAGCTCGTTGTAAGTTTCCTGGTATGGAGATAGACAATTTTGCAGCTTCCTTTTGAATTTTCCACTTCTTTCAGCGGATTGGTCTGCAAGAAAAATGATTCTAAATATTTAGCTAAGCTTAGACCTTAGAAAACTTAATTCATTAATTTCACAATCTTCATCACTGCTGTTCTCCTCAGAATCGACTTGATTTACAACTTCTGATGTCATTTCCAGCAAATCCGCTTGGCCAATTTCTTCTTCCATCTTGAACGTCCTGAATAGTCATATCTCCAAAACCATCGCCTCCGATCGATTTTATTTTCTGACTATTCAAGCCCGTTTTCTATTTCAACCGACGATGGCCAAATCTTTTTCTAACATGCATTAAATGAATGTTAGCAGTTCCTTCAATGATAAGGATATAATTTCGGTACAATGCTTAATTGAAAATTGCTTCCAAGCTTCCATTGCACCAATTGATCTCGATTCAGTTATAAGTAAAATTGATTGTAATGATCTTCTGATGTAGTTTTGTTAGTTTTGAAGGTATAAATAATACCTTGATCCAATGACTGGAACAACGAAGTAGTGTTTAGAGGTAGAAACACTATTTGGACGTTGGGAGGACTCAAATCTTGTGGGTGACCTGGAACATTATCTAATAGTAACAGCACCTTGTAGTCCAAATTCTTATTCTTGTGGCACCAAAGACGTTGGAAACCATTGTCCAAATAAATCTCCAATTACACAAGCTTTTGAATTTGCTTTCCAATACACTGGTAAGGTGCTTTTATTTACGACTTTAAGTGCAAGGGGATTTGAAGATCTATGAACATGCAAGGGTTTTGTCATAACGTCTCCTGATGCATTGCTATAAAAAAGTAGCGTTACACGATCTTTAGGTACCTTAAATCCGGGCGCAGTTTATTGTTGTTTCGATATAAAGGTTTTATTAGGCATTTATCCACCAAAGCCCAGTTTCATCGGCATTAAAAACTTGATGTGGTGTGTATTCTTGCTCTTCTATAATTTTTTAAATTTTGTTCTGGATATGTCCTGGCAGCTTGATGATCAGCCGACGCAAATTTGCCTTGAATTCTTATGCAATGATTTTCAATTGAATTTTTTAAACCAACCTTTACTTGCCACAAAATCTGGGCAAAAGGTTCTCCATTTTATTTAAGAGCTTTTTGTTTAATGAGATCGCCGTCCAGTAGAATCCTTTTTTGGCAGCTATGATTAATCCAACTGCTGAACGCTTTTTCCGTTTTCTCAATTATTGGCGCACGGGGATGAGCTGCATATTTTGCAGATATTGAAGATCCTACAGCAACATCACTTCTAATTTTCTATTAATTTTTCTTAATGGTTCGGACTCTTGCTTCATTCATATTTAGAGTTTTACAAGACGATCCAAAATTTCTATTTTTACATCCCAAGGAATAGGGTTTTTTTATCATCCATAGTTTGGGACTGATATTAATTATCCAAACATTAGTGCGTAATTTAGATTTAAAATACATGCAGACATGCTTTAAATAGTCGAAGTAGAATGTTACATGAAAATTTCCGCAAACTTCTGATCGTGTTCGAGCGAAACCGTGTTGTTGGAGGGTTACCTGTACTTGAATTTCGTAGGTATACTCTTCTCGATTACGTTCCTCTCATCTACTCCATATATTCTGATAAATACTTCAAAAACTTTTTTTGAATATCACCTAGGAGGGCGCCTTTTTTAAATCTAAGGTTGAATAGAACAGCTGATAGCTAATTGTATTTATCACGACCGATTGCCAGACAATCATCTAGACATATGTTGTTAGTATTGCGTCGCAAACTATTCTGATTTTATTTTGTTTATATGGATTTACATTTCTAATGTATGGAAGATGCCAGGCAGTATGGGTAAGCGCCAATGACTCTTCGGGTTTTAATTTCTTTGGAAAACGTTTCTATACAAGCGAATCCATTTTTCCACAACATATTTTATCAAAGACAGGATGTTTGTCCCTTTCTTACTGCTGAATTGAAACATTCCAAGATATTCATCTTACTGCCAGGAAGTTTTACGTTTTTACTTTTCTACGCCAATCCAATTTCCTATCCGTTTGCAGTTCATAGCGTCTTGTCTATTATAGACTAAACGTTTAAGTCTTGTCTAGATGTTAATTCACTATTACATTTTAATAATATTGGAGTAAACCTATGTCGTCTAACTGCTGACTGTAAGTATGACGAGCAACATTATTTTTATTAGCCCCACAAGTCGTATCTGTATTTTCAGGGATAATAATTGTATGGCCGCGGCGAAGCCTAGAGTTTTCAGCACGATGTAAGTAGTGCCTCGAGCCTCATTGTTAAACTTTGGTGACCGTTTGACTGGCATCAACAGCGTTTGGCTATGCGACTTGTAGTGGTCTTTCAATAAATGTCCTGTTTAGAAGAAGAAAGCCCTGAAAGACTCAGGAACACCGCACTATCTCATCAACCGGGTAATACAGCCTGTCTACAGGAAAATATGATGCTGCAATGGTTTGGGCAAAGAACAAAAGTATATAAGAAAACGGAAGGGGTTAAGCAAGGATGCCCACTCTCGCCCAGACTATTCACGATGACTTTGCACAGGGTGCTAGAGAAAACAGCTTCACAACTGACGACACCATCACCAATCGAAGAAAATCTTAACCTGCCGCCTAAGATTCCTGCCTATGCGGATGACCTACTAATTATAGCGGAAGAGGTGGAAGACGCCGGGAGACTTTTGGACATGCTGCTAGCAAACTTAACCGAGGGAGGATTAGAAATAAACATCAGCAAATGCGAAACGATGGTAAGAGCCCCAGACAAAGAAACAATTAGAGGAGCAGCAGATAACATACTGAAAATAGGGAGCCGGGAACTGAAACAAACACGCAAACTCAAGTACCTAGGCGTTTATCTCCCAGATTCATTAACAAGACCGGAGACAATAAACCAAAGAATAACCAAAGCACACCAAGCCACACATATGAATCTTCCTCTCCTACAACAACATAAACTACCAAACGGAATAAAGAAGATAATATACAATTCCATCCTAGCCACAACTTCTCTATACGGATTGAAAACCACCGCAATCACGAAAGCCAACAGAATGGCATCGAAGTATGGAAAAGAAAATACTCAAACTATTTCAAATAACCACGGAGGAAGAAAACACTTCGACGGCACAAGGAATTCTAGAAGGGAAAACAATAACTAAACGGCTCACTACATCAAGAATTAAATACTGGGCACATATTCCAAGAAGACCTGCCAACCATCCTCTATAGCAAGCTTATGCCATGCAAACAGAAGAAAAAAAGATCGGAAGACCATGCTAAACGTGGAATACATCATTGGAGAGGGACATCCAAAACACCGGCATACCCAAACAGACATGGGAGGAATGGGCACGAAGAAAAGAGGATATACGAAGAGAGGTAAGAAGAGTATAGGCACTGATTGAAGAATCCGATCAAGAATCGACTGAAGAAGAACAGGATAACGAAGAAGAAAAATAAGTAAGAGGGTGAGGAAGGGGAAAACAAAGGAGAAGGAATGGAACAAGTACCACTAGAAAAGAAAACGATGGACTCCTGGCCGACAACTGCAGAGGGGAAGGATAGAAAAGAAGGAAGAAAAATCGAGAGTCGACATTAAAATTAAGTGGAAATAGTACGATTTGAGCTTAATATTAAGTTATTAGTTATTAGGAAACTAAGATAGGTGGAATCTGTTACCTTAGAACAATAGATAGATGAGAGATACGAAAAATGTGAAACTTTGATACCAAAGTTTATTAGGCTCAACTGCTTAAGAGCATAACGGTCCCTTTTACAACCTCAAAATCCCATTGATGCGTAGCCTACTAACTACCCGGTGTTGCAGCAGCGGTGCCTTGCGGTATATATTGCAGGCATGCTAACGCCGTGCAACACTGCAGCCGATCCCACCCTATCCCATAAATTCCTTCCCAACTACTGGCATGGGGTGGGCCTGGCGTAATCCGGGAGTGACCCTCGAGTCAGCTCCATGTCAGATGATGATGATGATGTTTAGAAGAAGAAGGCTGTTGTCTTGTATAATTAGTAGAGTGGGTTTACCTACAGCCACTGATAACATATTTATGTTTTTAAACCATCTGCGGGTAGTAAATTGAACATTTCTAGCTTTTCAATTTCAATCGACTAGCTTAGTTTTTTAAGAATTTAACACATCAATGTAGAAATATATTTTGCAGTGCTAGTTGCTGTAGCGCTCAATGTTACAGGTATAATTTTTCGAACATATTTTTCTCTTTTCGGTCATGTAGAATACTTATTTTAAGATCAATGAGATAAAGAATTTCATTTAATGGGTGCGCTACGTGACAACAAGTGTCCACATAAGTGCCAGTGTCATTGGCATTTTGACGAATAGACCCAATTTATAAAACAAGTATAAACCCAATACCCAATATCATAATTAAATTATTATTGCTTAATAGCTGTTGTAATGTGATTTCAATAACTTGCATACACATTTATGTTGCAAGTAGTGACACCATTTTACTCAGCAAATTCAAAGTACATTAGAATATTAAACTAGGCAATGTGGAATAAGTAATACGCTTGATAAGGGAAATTAAGTAATAACCAGGTCATCGCTTATGCGTGCAAAAGGGAATTTATAAAAGAACACTTAAGATTGAATTAGCCGATGGTAGACAGTGAATAGTTGTTGGTGGGACAAACCGACAAACCTAGCAATGGCCCTGTACCTGTCTGTATTATTGTAAGTAGTATAGTACAATGTTTTAGAATAAGTTATTATAGTCTTGTAGCACGTAGTAATTAATAAATCCAATCATTTTATATAGGGGTAGTTGTTTCTTTGGTGATCCCGGCGATAAGGACAAAGGGCTCCTTATCAGTTACAGCCCATAGGCGCCAGAGCGCTATATTTCTTAATAAAACTATGATGTTGCTTTCTACACATGACACTTTCTTTTTGCACCTGCAATCATTTATACCATGATTACTGTAAAAGCAAGAAGAACGCGTTAGTTTTCCTCTAACGAATTCCCAATATTTATTTACATCAAATGATGTTGATGGAGGAATTCTTATTTCAGCAGCAGTACAATGCATGTCATTCCATGCGTAGGAAGTGATACTTTATATTTCTATGTCGTAATAATCAAACTTTGATATTTGTTGTTGATAAATTGACAGATTCGCTGCATCTAAACATTCTTGGAACTGTGCTACAACGCGCAGCCCTTGTCGCAAATGCTTATATCAGCATATTGTTATCCTCAGTGTTACTAAATCCATTTTCAAATAAATTTTAAATCAAAAAAAGTTAGGTTATGAACAAATGTTAGCTGTCTACATACGGTGAATGTTTATAAAATAAAGCACTGAAAATCAATTGTATGGAGAATTTGACTACAATAAGTATATTATAAATGGGATTACAATAAGAAAACAAAAACAAACATTATTGTGTTTTACAGATTATACAATTGGATGCTGTAGTAAAAATGCTACGATTTTTCTAATTTCATCGAAGTTATATCTACTGAAATAAGAAAGTTCTTGTAGACTGCAAAAACATCGAGGCCAATTACGCATCTTTCGGATATCGAGACTTAAATAGTGAATGTACAGTTCAGATTAAAATGATCAACATAATGGGAAATTAAATAGAGATTATATTACAAACATTTCGCAGCTTCGTTGAAGCCAAACAAAATGTGTGCGATTCTATTTAAATGAAACCGTTGAAAATCGGTACATTTGATGTCCAATCACAAATCTGCGGCGGTTTGGAGGAGAACCTTAAAACGAAACCCATAGTTAATAAACAATACGAAATATTCCAACAATAAACACACTACTTTTTAGTGGGTTTATTGTTGGGATTGACCCAATCTGTATACAAGGTGAGTCTATGAGACGAACCAGTTTGATATCTGGGTTACTTGATGCACTAAAAAAATATATATTTGGACAGTTTATATTGGGCAGTATATCTCATGTACAGAAGCAATTCAAAATATCTTGCGGGAATATTCAACGATATTCAACAATGTTTTAAAATTACGAACAGGGGACCGCGGCAGAGTAGTGGCCGAGACGCTTGACTTCGGGGTTATTCTACCATCTTCACATAGATTCGAGCACTGCACTTTCCCAGGGCGTTGGTGGTGTCTTAGTTATAGCTGAATTAGAAAAGATGCCATGTAACTATATATTGAGTATATATGTATGTTGTTGTAGTATGATTTAGCGAGATGTAGAACGCGGTTTTCCAAGCATCCTAGCAGTGATTTTTAACGTGTCACATCTATGTGTATAAATGTTCTGTTTTACTTTGTTCATTATCAATAAATATTTCTGTGTTATATGAACCCTGATTTAGATAATCTAATAAAAAATTAACTTATTTAGATAACTTAAAGCTACTTGATGCTTTAAACCTCAAAAATAAATTGTTAAAACCAAGTAAAGGTCATGTTCAGTTAGTGTTTATCATATCCGTTGATTTTGTTTGTATTGATCTGGTGTATAGCCTTTGAATTCTCTGTTTTGTTTTGCTTGTTAATAGTGGTAATAATTGTATGAAAGTATAAAAGGTATTTACCAAACTTGATTGTGAGTTTTTCACCTGGAAAACAATAAGATATGAGATTTCTGTATAATGTTCGACAACTGTCGACTAACATGTAATTTTGGAGGAAACTGAACCTTTCAATTGTATGTTTTTTGTGAATAATATTTGATAAACAGGGTGTATTTAAATGAGTAGCACACATTATATCACTGAATTTAAGTGAATAAGACAATTTAACCCTACTTACCTATATACAAATATGTACGGTTACGGAGTTACAGCCTTCTACAGTGAGATTTCTCCTATCACTTTTCTGCATATAATTATGGTAATCGTTACACGAATGTTTTGAAATTTTATGTGCGTACGTTACTCACCAAGGTTGCAGATTAGAGCCTAGTTTCGTTGTAATAAGTGTACCAGAGGCGTATCAAGTGGGAGGATCAGGTACTCTTTTCTGCAATATCTTTTAAATTATACTGTTTTTCTTATTTTTGGAAAAAAACTTTTATTTGCAATACAAAAATATCCAAAAAAATACTCCTGTTAAAAGTAGATAAACTTATCGGTTTTCCAATTAATTCAATTTTTATGAAAAATCGAGTAGCTAAAATTTTGAAACATCATACTATGGTGATTAAATTCGCAGAATAAATTCAAAACAACAAGACAATCAAAAAGATCATATGAACAGTTGCCCTTAAACGCTTAGTTTACAATAAAAAATTTAAATAAGGAATATGGCTATAATTTCAGTTGTGATGTAAATAATATTTTCAAAAAGTTATTTAAATATTTATGATTTAGTTAATTTGTGTTAATTTCATTCAATTATCTTTGTAAAATGTACTTACTTTTGTTTTTATTATGATGTTGCCATGGTTACTGATTGAAAAAAAAACAATGAAGACTTACCATGAAAATCTCAACGAGAACAAACGCTCGCCTAGCGAGTCAATTAAAGTTGTGATTTTGTATGTTTATTATTGTTACGGTTCACATCAGCATTATTTGTTACTTCTCCATATGAAAAATTGATAAAATTCGGCAAATTAGACGAAAATCAAGAATTTGGGACGGAGTATCAAAGTAGAGTCAGTAGACTTAAATAATTTTTTTCGACATGCTTTGTTTGTATCTGAGTTTGACTTTTAAAAAGTCAACAAACTTCAAGCTTAAGAATCGTCTGCAGGTTGGACAGGGGTTTTATACCAGTTCGCTATTTGGGAGATATTCGCATCATATTCGGGAAGTGCAATCGAATTTAATTTAAAATAAATGAAAACAAATTAGTATCATTGCATCAACGACAATTTGAAAAGTTGCGCAAGTTTGGGGTTAACAATTTAAAAAGAAAATGTAAAGGTGCAACGTATTTATGAGTTTATTGGCATATTTGAACATCTGAAGTAATAAGCAGTAAATAATATTTGGGTTAATTACCTTGTGAAGCGATTTTACGAATCCGAAGATACTCAGTGCAATGCTTTTCTGCGAGGAACTTAGAAACAAGCGAGAAATGATGGAATTTCGTTTTGAAGTTCGAGATCAACAGGGCGCAGGAGTTCCACCCTAATTTCATCTAGTGAATTTTACCAACACTAAAAGGAAATAAGCAAGTGCTTTTATGAAAAATGGTGGGTCCGTTTGAAAGTGATTTGTTAAATTAGACCTTACCATTTATTTCATGTAACTTTGTCATTTAATTGTTAAAGTTGTTTAACGTTTTATACGAAAACACTTAGATAATTCGATATCATTTAATTCATTTCTTTGTTGCATCTATATTTTATAGGTTCACGTTTACTACCTTGTATCCTTCGTCTTGTTCAGTTAACCAGCGCAAGAATTTAAAGGTTATGCAACAGTAACCAAAATGTATATTATAAACAATGAGATAAGAGTTCTTTTAAAGTTTATGTTTGAAGTGTGCCCTTTGTGTTGTTTCAACAACTTATGTAATAATAATATTGTAATATTTTTTTGTTTATATGGAAGGGAGATCATCTTTATTACGGGTGCAAGTAAAGCAACATTGCCCCTTCTTTCAAACGTAATATATTTTTTTCAATTTACTGTGGGGCTCATATGTAGGTCCCACAATAAAACATCATAATAATATATATTATTAATTTTATACATGAATTTGTAAATTCTCTCTAAAGCACTTCATAGAGGGCCGCTGTAAGTGTGGCCTGCCTCGGGCGCCAAAATAATTCGCTACGGCCCTGCATATGATTTATCACAAAGATTATGGCACATAGCTGTAAAGATACAAATGCAGATCTTATATACTGTATTGGGTAATTAGAGATCCGAATTCGTCACAAAGAAAACTAAAATAATGATACATATGTAGGTGGTACATTGTAAACCACCACTTGCTATTGTTATATATAAAACAGGTTAATGTTTATGAACTTTGCTGTACCAACTAAATTTAGTTGTTAAAAAGCATAAAGTTATAAAGTATATCCCAGAAAAGTTGATAAGAAGTAAAACAAAGTTTCTTCGTTTGATTTCCACAATTTTACACAATTAAGTAACTATTAGTAATTTGAAATGTTAGAATTTTACATCTACCACTCCAAAAAATCTGATGATAATTATTATTTCAGTTGTATGAATCAACATCCGACCTTCATCCTTTGTGGCAGCTATTTGTCTTGAATTTTGTGTGATAATGAACACTTAATAATGATGTATCTGTAGGAACGAGAAATGTATAAGGTGTAAAAACTGAGAATATTTAATGTTTTCTCTATCTTCTACATTTCTAAAAGCTTAAAGAAATTAAATATCCTTGCATAGAATTGCTGAACTCGGAGAGAGGAACGCGGTCTAATTTTAATTATTAGAAGGTCTTAAAAATAAGTGATTTCATACATTTAGTAAATACTTTCAAGATCTTAACTATGAATATTTAAAATTATTCTTCATTTATCACTGAAATGGGTAATCCAAGTAAATACGAATACATTACCGTTGAATGTTTTCGTTAACCTTATAGCTGAAGCCTAATGATATTCAACAAATTAAAGTTATGCTAGCACGAAGCTCTTCCACTACCTTAAGCTTAATTTACATTCTGATAGTTCCGAACTACATTGTAACAAGGCAGACAAGTGCGGCAACTATAATAATCCCCGATAATGAGGTGCATAATAGCGTTATTCGAGAACTGCTACAGGAAGTGCAGCAATTATAGTAATAATGTTCATTGATACAGTCTTAGGAACCGCGGACGCAGCGGATTATCCTTATCCTGTTGGGATGTTTGCGCTTCCCCTGTGTACGTGTGTATGTGTTCCCGAGCAACTGTTCTTCGATCGTTTCCGGTCGAACTCGCCGGTTGCCGGAGCTTTGGAAAGCTTTTACCCAAAAGATGCAACGACGAAGGTAGGCCCACGGAATCTGCCTCAAGACGTGGTCGTTTCTGACCAAATTTGTAGAAGGCTCACTCCTGCGGTTAATCTCGGCAAAAATCACATCACGTAGATTTGGACTATCATCAAAATGAAATGGTAAGAGGATTTAAACGTATATATTTCTACAATATCCTTGTATCACCGCAATCTTGGATATTATATAGATATTTGTTACGGAATGTTTGAATTGGTTTTTTATTGGGGGAACGTTTCGGATTAATTTGAAAGTAGACCAGAGTTGAATTATCACAATAGGAAAGTTCAAATAATGCCGATAGTGCAATTTGCAAACGATAAATTATTCATCGAGTATTAATTAAAATTAAACAAAATACGTTCATACATTTTTAACAGTCCCGAAAAAGTTCACCGGAGCCGTATGACCGTTTGCATAAATAAATGTAAATGAAGTATGTAAATGAGTAAACTTCTTTCGATTCATAATCAGTTCTTGTCAAGTCGATGGTCACGCCTGGCTGCTTGTATTGACAACAGTGTCAAAAACATTCTAATTGAGCGCCCGTGTCTAGAATTAATAAGGGAACATTGGTGGCGGCGTCTTTCTTCACCTCCCACCAGGACTTCTAAAAATAACAAAATCAATTTCATTGGTAACACTATTATTTATAAGAATTTATTCACAATATTTAAACTGCAATATTATAGAGAGCTTCAGTGTAAATCAAGTAATTTTTTTCCCAACATTTCTAGATTCAAAATTAAGAAAACTACGATTTTTTGAAAACTTTGATCCTTAAATCTGATTATTCCAAAATTCATAAATTCAGTTGACTTGTTAGTTATGTAATGGCCCGTAAACATGGGAATGTAAGTATATAAGGTTTGAAAAGGATTGTAATTACATTTTATTGCGCGTTAGACACAGGAAAAGTCTACAAACTTGCTGTTTATTGGCGAACCGCATCTACAGAGACAAAAAATTAAAAAAAATATATTCCATTACCCAAAAACGGGCAATTCAATTAACACATACTTTAGACTCCAAGATTGGGAGCAGCGTTCCGCACAAATGCGATCAGTATTAAAAGTTAAGCAACGATCCACACGACCACCACTTTGATGGGTGACGGAAAATCTACGCTCACACGCTGCTACCCTGGTACCTCGGAGAGTACCAACTGTCAGCCCCCCTAGGTTAATACGCCACGGCACTAACTACTTCAAATAGCGTTAAATTGGCATCCAGGTGCGGAACCGAGCCTTTGGATATCCCTGCAGAACACTTCCCACATGTACTTTACTTTATTACAAGATTATAAAAAGACAAAACGAGATGTAATTATTAGAATTTTGTGAAACTGTCAGCAAGAATTTCTGAAGAACTGTTCTAAGAAGTAGATTTAAACGTCGAGTCGCTAAAAGTTTACTAGTCTGTAACTGAAAATTGGGATACTGATTTTGATTCTTAAAATATAAAGTCGGGTATACATTGCAACAGAACCACATAAGATAACCACGGTCAGTTTCGCCAAAGTTTCGTAGAAAAATTGAAAAACTGGAAAGAACGGCGCGCTACAATCATAACGTCTTGTTATACACTTCTGTTACGTCAGTATGTAAGGAAGTACCGTTCACACTGATAGGCTACGCGGTTACTTTACGGGGTTTGGTTGCAAATGTGTAAATGGCTAAGTGTGTTCAAAATTCGAAGAAACAGTAAACTTTGTAAAGTTTTGAGAGCTACAGCAGGAGTTAAACATTTTTTGTAGCTTTTTTTCAAAAGTAAAAAATGCAGTAGAGTACCTTAACTCGAATCGAATGATTTTTACCAAGCGCTTCTTAACCTAAAAATTAATACCACTACGTTTTTTTTTCTGACTATTTCTATAAAAATATCATGAAAAACGATCAGGAGCAGAAACTTGCGATTTAAATCTGCAAACTAAAATAAAGTTTTTTTCGAAATTAATTCTACAACAGAAAATTATAACGTAAATTTATATTCTATATTCTAAAAATAAATGAGATTGTGATCTAATGGGCCGTCACCATCAAGATAGAAACATAGTTTTGTAAATATGTAGATATTATTATTTGAAATGGAAAACGTATCCGGTATTTTAATGATTTTTATAAACAGGAAACCGTAAATTTTAAAAATGAAACCAAAACAAGGAACTTTCGGCATCGGGTGAAAGGCATCACGCCCCTGGCATTTTTCCTTAATTTGGTTTTGTGGTCCAGTGTATTACTTGTGGGATTTGTGTGGAATTAAGAAACATTGAGGCGACGACACTGTTGTGTATCATCAGGTAGAGGTGTTGCTTTTCCCAATCGATAGGGCCCGAGGGAAATCACTAAACAGGAGTAGACGGTATCGACGCTCGCGCGGCTCCCCGCGACCACCCGACGTCGTCTACGGCACTGGAATCGCACCCCGGACTCGCCGGAAGTTTGTTGCGCGCTTAATTATTCCGTTGCAATCGTTGTTCATCATCTTAAGGGTTCTTTTGCATACGATTACGGAAAAAAGTTACAATGTAGTACGTGGAAGAAACTAGCGATCGAAAAGGCAATCCTACCATATTACAAGTGTTTGATGAAAACGAACAGATTTAAAACAGTTTAGTAAGTCCGAAATAGTTCAGCCCTAAGACGTTCCCCCCAAAAAAACAAAAAGTATTCGTATCGGATATTATTTTAAAATTGCTAATTGATTAATATGAAGTGATCATACAAATAAAATGACAATTATGTGGACGTTCCCAATTTCTGATTGCAACCTGCAACCGCAGACGTATTTGTTGAGGTGGCTAAGTCTAGCATTATAGCGACAAATTACGATCGCAACTGTAGTAAACACATGCAAAATCGTTCATTTCAGACAGTATTTATGTAATTAAAAATACCTACATTGTAAATATAAAAATACAAAACACGTACATAATTTTCTTGAAATATTTTTCTTAACAGGTGACTTGTAGTGTTGAAATTAAGATTGCCATTCTTGCACATTGAACCCCAAGTTTATCGACAGAATCGGATCATTGGGCGTAGTGTACATATTACAATATTATTCACTTTAGAAATGTTTAACTAAATTTTATGGGGAGAGAAAATGTATTTTGTGGATATTCTTTAAAAGTTATGGATTCAATATTTACATTGTTGATACAATTTTTAATGACCAATACTAACGAATATTTCTTACCACCTTCTGGATATCTGGTAATATAGCTACTGCGTAGGACTGATTTGGTGAAAATTGCTCGAATTCAATTGCTCGAAAAACAGTTCCTCGAATGGAAAGTTCCTCGAAAGCCAAGCTGTGCAACTAACAACTTTTTCGAAAAGAAGATTACTCGTAAACTTTATTCATTTTATTATATTTATATTAAACAGGTACTTGATACCCTTAACAAGTAAATATGAAATCTCTGAAAATAATCTTTTAATTACGTTTCTTGCTAATGGTGTGTGACTGATAAGGAGTCATTATCTAGAAATGCAGAATATCAACAACCCTTAATGAGTCGAAGTAAATACCTATTGTTAGAGAATAAGTTTCTTTTGAGTATTTTTCTACGTAATGATATTTTATGATAAGAAGTCTTTGTACATAACAAAATTTTTAGTTAAATACAGCCATCGATCTGTATGGTAACGGTAACAAAATGGAATTTATTAAAAGTGAAAAAGGCAAAAACAAACTATTAATTGAAGGCTATTTGTTTATTAAAGACAACAGTTGTTTGTAACAGAGCTTATTGGAAGTGTGAAGTTTCTACAACATTAAAGTGTTGCGCTCAGGTGATAACAATCAACGACAATGCAACAAAAATAAATAATGTACACAATCACATAGCTGACGCTGCAAGTGTAGCTGCTAGAGTATATAATACAATCAAAAAAATGCGCAACCTACTAGAGACACGCCACAGTTTCTCCTATCTACTGCATCAGAAAATGATAGTCAAGCAGTAGCAGCAAGATTGCCTGCAGTATATTCTATTAAAAGAACTATTAGAAATATTCGAACAATTGAAAATTTGGGTCCAGCAGTTCCAAACCGTCGCGTCGGCAAGACATGCAATTTCCACCAGAGTTTGCGATCACTGCAAATGGAGAAGACTTCTTATTATATGATAAAGGGCAAATCGACTCATTATTTTTTCTACAAAAAGGAATTTACGTCTGCTGAAATTATCCACAAATTGGTATGGTGATGGAACCTTCAAAACTACTCCACTTCTTTTTGGGCAATTGTATACCATAGATTGCTTACAAGGTAATGATTCTGTGCCACTAGTATACGCGCTTCTACCAAATAAAACCGAGGAGACTCATTCTGAACTTTTTCGCAATATTAAAGAATTCCTGATGCAAATCCACAAACAATAATGACCGATTGTGAAAGGGCATTATGTATATCCCAAAACAAGACACAGGGGGTGTTTTTTCCATTTATGCCAGTCAATTTTCCGACATATTCAATCAAATGGTATGAAAAACAGATACGAAATAGATGTCGACTTTGCACTAAAAATGAAAATGCTCCCTGTATTAGCCTTTGTACATGAAGAACATGTAATTCAATATTTTGAAGTTTGACGAAAATGTGTACCCTGAAGAAGCACAACCCAAAATTGATTATTTTGAGGACAGGTGGATCGGTAGCCCAAATCGAAGACGTTGGCGTCCACCTGGGTATCCTTTAAGTATGTGATATTGTTACGAAGGTACTCTTCAAGGTGATTCAAAAACTAACAACGGCGTTGAAGGTTGGAACAGAGGTTTCCAGGAGTTACTTTCGGCGAAGCACCCCAGCATTTGGAAATTTATGGATGCTATCAACGGCAGCAAAGCCTTCTTTCTTTTCAGCCTTCTTCAATCCATTTCCTGATGTAGGCCTCCCCAATTTGTTTCCAATCGTCCAATCTTCTGCCCTTCTTCTCCACATTAAACTTGCATGTTTCTTTATATCATCGGACCATCACATTTGGGGCCGTCCTCTTGTTCTTTTCCCCATCCACCGACGCCATGTTTGAATGATCGTGTTCCATCTGCTGTCTGTCTGCCTCGCATTATGCTGGTTAGGAGTTTATAAATCTGGGAAAGCAGCGTAATAAGCCGATAATTTGTGATGTCTAATCTGTCTCCCTTCTTAAAGAATAATACAGTTATCGCGATTCTCCACGCCACAGGTATCGTTCCTTCTTCTAGGCAATTATTTAATAAAATTTTTAGAATATTAATTACTTCCTCACCTCCTTCTAATAGCATTTCTTTGGTGATGTTGTCTTTTCCCTGGGCTTTATTATTTTTCATTTCCCGTAGGGTGCTTTCTATTTCTTCTTTAATTATTTCTGGTATTTCTTCTGAATTAGCGTTTATCACTTTCTTCTTCAGTTTCGTTTTAGTTGTTTCCGGAACCTGCGTCTGTGATTCATACAAGTTTTTATAGAACTCTTCTATTCGTCTATTAATTTTGGGTTTCCCTCTAACCTCTTCACCGTGATCATTTTTTAAAGCTATTATTTGTGCTCCGCCCAATGTAGATCTAAGAACCTTCATGCTTTTGTTATTTTTTTTTTCATTTCTCGTAGGGTGCTTTCTATTTCTTCTTTAGTTATTTCTGGTATTTCTTCTGAATTAGCGTTTATCACTTTCTTCTTCAGTTTCCTTTTAGTTGTTTCTGGAACCTGCGTCTGTGATTCATACAAGTTTTTATAGAACTCTTCTATTTTGGGTTTCCCTCTAAGCTCTTCACCGTGATCATTTTTTTAAAGCTGTTATTTGTGCTCCGCCCATTGTAGATCTAAGAACCTTCATGTTTTTGTTATTTTCTATAACCTCTGTTGCCAAGCGGCCCTAAAAGCACTTTCAAGCTCCAAGGCCTCATCCAGACTGGTCTGGGAATGCTACGAAGTACTCAACGACCTGGCAGGACAGAACACCGTGAGGCTGCTCTGGGTGCCGGGCCACTGTGGGATCGTAGGAAATGAAAAAGCGGATGAACTCGCATGGCAGGGCTCTGTAGGGCCGTTTTACGGGCCTGAACCTGCACTGGGAGTATCAAGATATGCAATCCGTAGCGTAATCAACGACTGGATTTGCAACCAGCACAAAACCTACTGGCTAGCCAGACCAGGGTTAACCCATAGCAAGGCATTCATTAAAGGACCTTGCAGGCATAATGCAATAGAACTGCTTAAGCTAAGCAGGATGCAGCTAAAAATCCTTACGGGCCTCCTAACAGGGCAGATGACTGTCAAGGATCACCTGTTCAGGATCAAGAAATTTGATGGTGACCCCACATGCAGACTCTGCAGTGAGGCACCAGAAACCGCAATGCACATCCTATGCAGCTGTAATGCGCTGGCTGGAAAAAGACAACGCATATTCGGGCAACCATACACGGAACCGGAGTACTTTGATACGCACCCCGTGAGTGTCCTGTACGCCTTGGTACAGGAAAGTAAGATCACGGACTGGGTGTGAGCAAATACCAGGGGGTACACAATAAGCCTTATTGGCTGAAGTGTCTCCGGAACCAAGGGTAGACGGACCCGGGGAAAAAAACCTCTGTTAGCTTCTTTTCTTTTTTTACTTCAAATTATGTTTAATAGTTCTTCGAATTAGCTTAGCAAAGCCTTAACGAGTTGAAAATAGAACAATTTCTATCTGGTGTTGAACCGCCAATGAGTAGTTGTGAATATCGTGATTGTGCGGAAAGAATAGTGCGCATATTGCAAAATTTTGAGTACAATGTAGATGTTGAAGGATATATTCGCAGTATTGCTCACAACCTTGGGTATAAACTGTACATTTTAAATAAATTTTCAAGTAGGTTTAATTGTGTATTTAAATGTAATTTTTTCTGAGGTCTAATTTAAGTGTAAACAAATATAAATAAATTTTTATAATCGATTTTTTCGAGCAATCTTCTTTTCGCGAAATTGTTATTCGAGCAACTTGGCTTTCGAGGAACTTTCCATTGGAGGAACTGTTTTTCAAGCAATTGAATTCGAGCAATTTTTTTCGAGCAATTGGTTTCGAGCAATATTCCGCAACCCGTTTGATTAAACAAAATGTAATGCAGAAGAAGCGACATCATTTCAAATACATTTTCGACAGATAGTAGCTGTACTTGGAAATTGTTATCCTTATTACTTGTTTCTTTTGTGCGATATAATAAAAATAATAGATATCAAAAATACTGGTGATAAAAACTGAATTCTGAAGCAAACAATGCAGAACGATATTTATATTGTATATATTGTTAGACAAATCGTTGCTTATTATATTTCAAAGATACCATGATATTCTCAATAGTTTAATGTGTGTAATTTTCACTTTTGTTTTTCTTCAAATGTCAAATTTAAACGCATCCATCAAAAATCATTGCAACGCCTATGATAGTCTTTCATAGCTACATTCCAAATGTTTTCGCTCTGCTGCCTCTCTCGTCAAGAGCTTCTAATTAAATTATAGTTAACAAATGTTTCTAATTATATAAATATTAAATATTTTTAAATCTCGATTGTCCATGTAATTTAATCACGATTAACATTTTTAAATGTGTTCAGTAATTTCACTGACGAAAGACAGAGAAGATTTCTTTTAAATTGATTTGGAAGTTACAGATTCAGAAACACGGCTACATATAAATATATATTTTTCACATAGCATGAACCGACCTGCCAGTCGCAATCATTACGTTATTAGGAAGACAATGTTTATATATGATTTTGTCCCTATATGTATGTTATTGCCCTTAAGAAATGCGATTTAGAATACGTCGTTTAAAACAGATGCTTTGAATTTGTGTCATATATACGAGCACCTAATAAGTTCCAGAACGAATTGAAAACAACGTTGAAGTAAACTAATATGTTAGGCAAGATTTATTCTTGGTTGGCTCTCGTTTTTTAGAATTCCACAATAAACGCAATCGTAACATTTTGAAGTAGCTCGTCTTAAAGACATTCCGAGGACTGTTTATGTATTCGTTTGTCAAAATAAAACTAAGGTTAACTTTCAAGTTTTGATAATGAAGAGGAACGAGTGGAAATCTATTATTCTCGTGTTTTGGCATACCGAACGAGGGGACAAGCGATAGATAACCACCTGTTCTCTCCCACCGCTTCCACATTTATCAACAACAGGACTGTTATCGACAATCAGACAGATGTCGCAATCATCTCTTATCACTTCATTTCGTCGCGTCTGTTGCTGTCTTCCATCGCTTTCATACCTTGTTACACTCAGCGGAATATTATCTTAAGTCTTTTTTAAACGATTTTCTCCTAAGGTTTATATTAAATGAGTTACTCGTGTTCCCGCTAACGTATTACTGATTTCGTAAATTGAAAACGTAATTTTGAAACTAACTTTTAAGGTCGTATCTCATACATTTCCTTAAGTTTGTAAGTTACAGGATTCCGGCGAGCTGTGTCTATTTATTTAATGCCTAAACAAAAGTAATATTATGGTGGATGAGATCAAGGTAGAACTCTTAATACCTTCTAGTTGCGTACTGTCCACAGAACTGCCCTTCGTGCTCACCATATTAGTGAAATTTCAATGGTTGAATAATGACGCATACCCCCAGTGCAATAGCCGATCTATCCACATTTCCTACTCGTTTTATTTTTACTGTGTTTAAGTTAATATAAGCTCAAGGAACTGCTCTGCGATTTTGAAATATTTTGAATGGTGTATAGTGTGGTAGCTGTATGTTATGGGCAAGTTGGACGTTGAGTATGTGCCTTATATTTATTAAGTTTAAGGATTGTATTACGCAATCTACTACTTTAAATCCATTGTACTTCTAGCGGTAAAGGTCGAGTTTTAGGTCCTTAATAGGTAATGCGCTCCTTTCTATCTATTGAAGGTTATACTTTTGGTTACAACTTCTGATTGCTTTGCAGCCTTTACCTGTAATTGTTTGGTTTTTACGGCTGCAGTGTGCAATGTATGGATCTTAGCTGACGGGCGTTATACTTCTAAATATGATTGGTCAGTTATCTATAATGGGAAATAAGCTCTGCTCAAGCAGTAGCAGTAAATTTTGAATTGTCAAGCCCTAGTTGTCAATGTATTCCTTTCAACTTATTTAGTGTTATATTTTTAGCTAAAGTTGTTGGATGTTAGGTTAGTACCGAACAATGCTTTCTCTACAAAACATTAGCTATAATTATTGAATCTTATATTGGTAGTAAACTCACATTTCTTTTATCCACTGTATGTTATTGCTTTATAATTGTTGAGTTTTAGATCCTTAGTAGGAAACGTGTAGCATTCAGATTGTTGGATGTTATAGTCTGACCACAACTGTGATGTCTTTGGATTCATAATGGGTATGTGCATCGTCCAAGCTATTACGTATACTGTTGACTTTTATGGATATAGTGAGCAACGTGGTCTGCTCAAGCGGTGAGGCGTTTTAATTCTGGCTATAATTGTTGAATTCTATAACCTTGGCAGGCAATGTATTGGGTTCAAGCTTTTACAAGTTGTATTTATGCCGATATATGTTGAGTTGTATGCCCACAGTCGGCTTACGATTATTTGGTTTTATACACAAATTGGGCAACGTGTTTATTTAAAGCGGTTGGTGTGGTATTTCGAGCTGCAATTATCGGATTTTAAATGTATAGTAGACAATGATTCCTTTCAAACCGATACCAATTGTGCTCCTACATACAGTTATGGGGTCATTCTATATCAAGTCAACCAATGTTTGAAACGCCACATCACCAATTTTAATTAATATCATGGATATGCAGTACAGTGTAGAGATTTAATGTTATAGCCTATTAAATTATGAGCATTTTCACTTTGCAAACGTGTGGTTGTTAAGTTAAATAAATGTGATTTCCGCAAATTATTTAAAAGAGAATTTGTGTATTATTTTATAATATATCAACTTGACCAAGTTTATTTTTATTATATTTACATTATTAAATCTTGCGATTTCTAGAAAATATATACTTCTATATATCCTTCAAAATTGTGAAAATTTTTATTGGAGCATCTTGTCAAAATATAGAGAAACGGAAAGCTTTAATTTACACAACTAAACTTGGTCATTTTTATTCAAAATGAAGTAATTGGCAGTGTCGCGGTTCAAATATACTGAACAAAATTTATAGTTACATTTTCGTTTTTTAATTTAATCTTACAATGCAATAATAATAATAATTTATAAATAGTTTGTTTTACCTTTACCTAAATAATAAATATGAGTAGTTCTACTCAATTTCCAGTTACAGGCAGCTACTTCTACAGTGCATTTTGTGTCATCAATCATATACTGTACTATTTATCCATTAAAATTAATTAAAATGGGTGATGTTAAGCTTGAGACACTGGTTAATTTTGGGTGAAATGCATTCCTCCAACTGTTTAACATAACCTGTAATAACAAGAAAGGCAAATCAAAAGTTCGCAATTATCAAGAGAATATGATTAACTTGGGCTGCGCATGGCAAATTGAAAAATGCTATGGAAATCTATACAAGTCATATAAAATCGAAACTGAAGCAGTACATTCACATCTGTCAGTACTACAAACACAATTCATACTAAATAAATACAATACAGAGAGTAGGATCACTAAAATGAATCAGGCGGGATACATAGTGTTACGTTGGTTTGACTTTGCCGCTTCTTACGGATTGAAGTTTTATTTTATTGGCAACTCCGTAACCGATTACTATCTTATTATTTCCCGAATACAGTTTAATGGCCCATTTTTTGTTGTTATGCTAGAGAAATGCTGATGAATATTTTGTCAACGCGCTTGACCGTGAACGTTTGCTGGAAATGTCTTGTCCTTGAGGAAGCCCTACGTGTTAATTGTTCTAGAATTCTTGCAACATATTTTGTAATATGGTGAAATTTGCGTTGCGTTTTTTTTGGCAGTCGACTTAAGATCTCCTTTCGACCCGGTTGCTTGCTAAGACCTCAGCGCCGGCGACAAGAACTGCAGGGGGCGGCTTGGGTTTCGACGGGTGTCCATTGCATGAATTTTCGTATCGCTGTTATCATTGTAGGGTGAACACAACCACCTATAAGTGTCGGATTTAAGAAATACGCTGGATTTAACCCTTGGAAGGCAATTAATTACGAATTTGCTTATCGCTTTTGTGGATTAATATCGAACCCTTTTTTGATCCTCTGCATGTGCCCCTGCTGCGGCAAACGCTTTGGAAGTTTGTGCGGCGAAAATTTTGTTCCCGATTGGCAAAAACATCTAAGGCCTCCGGTTTGCGAAGAAATTTCTTTGTGAATGTGCAAGGTGATGTAATCTCAGTTGGAGTCCCGTTGGTGTGTGTGTGTGTGTGCATCGCCCGTTTCGTAATCTAACACCCAGGGGCGTACCTGCATTTTTTCCAAGAACGAACCACGAACACCCAAATTGTGCTCTCTTTCTCTTCCACAACTGACGAAACTAAGGTAAAATTGTGCTTAACTTTAAAGACTTGTATTGGTGTATAAAATACAGCGACCTTCAGTCGCCAGTTGTCATTATTTGTTAATTCTAAAGTGTATTACCGTTTTGAGTCTATTTTTTTAACTATGTGTGTTACCAATTTCCAGCAATAGAGTTGTATTTGTTTTAAAATTCTCCATATTTTTTATTTCTGTGTGATGGTGCATGAACTTTGTAAGCATTATATACAGGAGGAGGCACAATAAAGGTGACTCCGATCTCCCCGAAGCTGCAGGTTTCTCGGCCTTATCACGAGAACTGGTAATCAGCTGTGATTTGGAAGGTAGCGGCCACTAATTTTGACTGGCCCTGTACATAACTACGTCGAATTTCCTTTCTTACGCGTTTCTTGTGAACCACTCCCTACTTCGCTGAGCTAAGTCAAAGGCTTTCCTGCTGCGGTCCGACGAAGAAGCTCGTTTGGTCCGTAACAATAGTCAAAAAATAAAATAGATGAAGTAGAAAACTGCTAAGGCGGAGACCATAAGAAAACAACTGAAGTATATGCCAATCACGAATGAGGTGGAATGGTGAGCTGAAAAAGACAGGAGATGGAAACTGACTCAGAATTGCTGATAATCGAAAATGCTGAGAAATATTATGCAAATTGATAACTAAAATGTAGATTACAGCTAGGAAATAGAGAGGGGAAGTAGCATTTTGCTGTCAAATCGTTGGTTGCTAGACACTGTAGAATTTTTATAACGCACGTCTCTTCACAGCGTAATCCATCTCCATTTGTGCCGAATTATTACACTGGTTTGTCTTACGTCCCATACGTTGTAATCTCACTAAATTTTTAAAGTTGCAAAAATTAATCAATATGGTTTCCTGGACATCATTAAATTTTAAGATATTTACAGAATATTACATATTTTTATATACCGTGTGGAAACTTTAACTGGAATAAATTCTGTGAATTGGATATACAGTATTTCTGTAAAAATTCCTAAAACACATCAATTTTCATTTCAAAGGGAATACAACGCATGTTTTATTTTCTAATTATTCTAAGAGGTTATACGTAAATAAAATAAAACGTACAATGGAAGTTAAACTCTGTTTAATGTAAAATTTGTTTAAAATGTGTACCATACCTTCCTTGGCTGAAAGACAATCGATGATTAAACCCATTCCTTACATTTTATAACGTTTCCGGTGGAATTTGCCTGATTTCACGTCTGATACCGGACCACATTGAGAATCTGCAGTAACATATACGGCAAGAAATCCGCAAATTTCACCGAAAATGTCACATTTATTCCAGTTAAAGTTTCCACCAGGTATACAAATTTCTTTATCATTACTTAGGAATAAAATGCTGCTCATTAAGTTTGACTTATTTAATGACTTTCTAATAGTACAACAATTTAATTTCAATAGTTATACATATCATATACATTATAGTAAATTAACAAAAATTTATTCAGTTTCAGTAGTTTTAAGAGACAGATTAATAGGACATATAATTCGCCATGAAGGACTCCTAAAAACCATAATTGAGGGAAGAATGAACGGAAAAACTACTAGAGGAAGACCAAGAATGGAATACATGGAACAAATTATCAAGGACGCCGGATGTAAAAGCTATGCTGAACTAACGAGGCTACCGGAATAGCGTCAAGAAAGTCTGCTACAAACTAGAGAGAGAGAATAAGCCAAAGGAGTAAAATTAATTAAATAAAACTTTTAAAACTAATATTAAAGGTTTCACCTTATATTTTGATGTATATTTCTATTTAACCTTAAGTAGATACTGCCTGCACATAGTTTTTCCAGTGTCTGTCAATTTCTGACACAACGTCTTTAATTAAACACGCAACACTATCACTTATCCGGGGAAATGTATTCCTTTTTCGAATTGTCGTTTTCAACATACTCCATGTCATTCCAATCGGATTAATCTCGCAGTAATGTAGATATAATCCTAAAACACATTTGCAGTTTCGTTGATGAAGTGTATCTTCCGCAAATTTCTTCCCTCTAAAAGTTTCAACAACTTCTCTTGGGTTTTCGCGTTATTGGGTATAGAAACTGTATTATCTTTCAAAAAAACCTAGAATGATAAGATACACTAAACGGCAAAAAACCGGATCACTTACAATTTAATGATTTTATTTATTTATTTTATTTTGTTATGCAAATATATTGGTCAAAATAGGTATCTAGCAGTAGGTTACAACATATTCACCAGTTTCAACTCGTTTAATAAGATTTAATAGCATATTGTTACCAAAATTAGAGGAAACTGAAAGTTGACATAAACTCATTTAGGTACCAAACAAGAAACAAACTTATTCGAAAGGCTATCAATAGCGCGTGATTCTTCTTCTTGTCCTTATTACAGCTTCCATCCTCCAGTGCATATACTGCGAATGGCGCCCTAAATGTCGGTTTGAGGAATATTCTCCCACTCTTCCTGCAGGGCAATCCGAAGATCATTTACATTGTCCGGAACGACTGCACAACTCCTAATGCGTTTTTTCAACATATCCCAGACATGCTCTATAGTCGGGGCTGCGCGCTGGCCAAATCATACGATGAATTTGCAAATATTCTGAAACGATACGCGCCGCATATGGCCGGGCGTTATCGTCCATAAATACGAACCCATCTCCAATAAACGGAGCGTATGGTACAACATGTTCCGAAAAGATCTCTTCAATGTACCTATGTGCGTTCAAAGATCCATTTTCAATGAAAACTAGCTCTTTGCGGGCGTTAAAAGATATGTCAGCCCATACCATTATCGAGTCTTTGTGAAACGGTGTCCTTGGATAAAATGTATATTCGAAGTAGCGTTCTCCTGACCTTCTCCACACTTTCCCTCGACCATCTGGGGACCGTACAGCGACTCGGGACTCGTCTGAGAATAGAACATTGCCCCATTGCTGCTCTGTCCAATCTACGTGTTGTCTTGCAAACTGTAACCGAGCAATTCGATGTTGAGCGAGCAATTCTGGGCTTGTTGCTGGTTTGAAAGACCCTAATCCCGCTTCCTTGAAGCATCTTCTTACCGTTCGCTCGCTTACATTATTCCCTCGCACCTCCGCCAACCGATTTCTTGCCATAGGAGCTGTTAAATGACGATCTCTTAAGACCATATTTACTAAAAATCTATCATCGCGGGCCGTTGTTACTCTTGGCCGACCTGATCCGGGTCTCCTTGTGTAGTTTTGGGTTTCTTGAAACCGAAGGACAGCTCCATGAACCGTTGTGTAGGGTACATGAATAGGTTTGCTGCGCCCGTGTTCCAATAGAGCTACAACCCTGGCGACATCTTCAATGCTTAATGGCATTTTTCGATGCAAAATTAAGTTAAACACAATACACTAGCGCAACTGAGAACAGATCAACTGTTAAGTGCTTGGAAACAAAAGACAAATTTAATTTCTCAGTTGACAGCTACGGCCTCAGTTCAAAGTTGCACCAGCGAAGAAATGCGTTCTATGATAAGATTTTTAACTGCAGAAGGAGTGAATCCTTCTCAAATTAATTCAAAAATAATTAAGGTGTACGAAAGTAGCTGTTCAGCTCGTTCAAGTATGTTTGAATGGGCAAAAAAGTTTAAAAGCGGCACCGAAACTGTGAAAGATGCACCACGACCAGGACAAGCAAACCGTGTAATCACTGAAAAGAACATTAGAACTGTGCAAGAGCTCATTTTACAAAACAATCGCATAAAACTAAAAGAAATTGCTTCAAAAATTAATGTGAGTATTGGTTCTTTTTTTTATTATAGATTAGCTGGCTCTGCAAACAAGATGCAATACACGGCTTTAGTACAAGAAAAATACTTAAGGCTAGGGTACATCAATTTTGTGAAAGGATTAAGTGAATGCATTCACATCTCTGGCTTACGACATTTGAGTTCTGATATTGCTTATGCTAATTATTCTAGTAGATCTTGCGGTAGCTTACGTTTTAACCTAGTGTGTATGTTCTTTTGACCAAGGTGGTTGAATTTGGTTGCACTTGTGCACCTCACTATTTTTTTAAAGAGGTTACTAGTTAGTTTGTGAATGTAACCTGTGATTAGTGGAACACTCAATTCATAGTGTATTTGACTGTTGCGTACGAACCAAGGGCAGTTAATTGCAAGACGTAGCACTTTGTTATGCATGGTTAGAAGTCTCTTCAATGTTGTTTTGGGTGCGCTACTCCAAACTGGACAAGCACAAGTTAGTATAGGCCGGAGAATTGCCTTATTAATTAATAGCCAACATTCAGTTCTAAGGCAGGATTTGCGGTTGATCAAGGGGTACAATAGTACGAGTTTTGTGTGGCACTCATTAAGCTTTTTGTTTAGGTGAAATCCCCAGTTCAGCTTAGCATCAAGAAGGACTCCCAGATACTTGACTGCAGCGTCTTTTGGATTCCATGATTGTTTAATCTAATTGTTGGAAGCTAGGTGTAACACTTGAGTGCGAACATCTTTGCTTGAGATTTGGTTGGATTGATTTTTATTTTCCATTTTCGAAACCAGGCACAAGTTACGTTAACTGCGTTCTGCAAATTTTCTATTGTTGCTTCGACTGTGGTGTCCTGTGTTAGTACAGCCGTGTCATCTGCAAAACATGGCTTGTGTAGAGTTGTTTACTGTGGGCAAGTCATGTACGTAAAGGTTAAACAGTGTTGGTCCCAATAAGCTCCCTTGGGAGACCCCTGCCTTTGTTGTTTTTATGTTGGATAGTGTGTCGTTGATACTGACTCTGAACGTTCTGTTTTTGAGAAAGGAGTCTATGATTTTTATTAAGTTATCAGGGATGTTTAGGTTAATCATTTTATACAAAAGTCCTTCTAACGACTTTGTCAAATGCCCTTTCTAAGTCTAGGAAAATTGCTGTGGTGTATTTCTTTTCTTCGAACCCCTTCTCAATGGTTTCTGTTAGTCTAGTGAGTTGGTGAACTGTTGAGTGTGACTGTCTGAACCCAAACTGATGAGGCGGGATAATTTCGTTTTCAGCTATAAAATCTTGCAGCCGGGTGAGAATCACCTTTTCTAGTAGTTTGGCTAGGGTAAGCAACAAGCTAATGGGTCGGTAGCTGTCTGCGTTGTGCTTGTCGTTTCCAGTTTTGTAGATTAGTAACACATTCGCGGTTCGCCAAGGTAAAGGAAAGTATCCTAGTCTCATACACCCATTACAAATTGATGTTAGGTACGCTACGGCTTTTTTTGATAGATTTTTTGGTATTTCGTTGGTAATCAGGTCCTGTCCTGGGAATTTGGGCTTAGGGAGTCGTCATATGTACAGTCTGATTTCTTGGGCAGACACTGGGGCTATTTCAGTAGTCTCCCGTAATTGGAAATCAGCTAAAGTGTTTCCTATTTGGGTCTCAAGAAGGGGGTCATGTTCGTCTTCATTTGATTTAAAAACCTTCTCTAGGTGCGTGGCCAAAATTTCTGATTTTTCTTCTTCAGATGGGTATGTCGTGTTGTTAGCTACTAATGGATAAATGACGTTTGGCTGTCTTAATAATGTTTTGGTTGCCTTCCATATTGTTGAGTCTCCAGGATGTATTTCTTCTAGGTAACTGTTGTACCTTGCTATTCGTAGATTATCCAGCTCTCGTTTTACTAGATGGTTTAACTTATTATGTAGCGTCTTGTAGTAGGGTAGCCGTGTCCTTTGCCATTCTCTTTTGTACCTGTTTTTTGAGTTTATCAGCTTTATTATATAATCAGTTAAATTATGTGAAGCAGCACTTCTTTGTTTCCTCGGTGTGGTGTATTCTTTTGCACTTTCTTGTATTACAGTCGTAAATTGTGTTATTGCTTCATCAATGTTCATGGGGGATTGGAGTATCGGTTCTACAGATAATATTGTTTCTGAGCAGTTGAAATACCGAAAAGTTTGTGCGAGATGGGTCCCTAGGCAATTAACGCCCGAACTTAAACAAAGAAGGATTGAAGCTTGTACTGTTCTTCTGTCACGTTATGGAAAAGAGGGAGCTGCCTTTTTAAATCGTATAGTGACTGGTGATGAATCCTGGATTCACCATTTTCAGCCAGAATGTAAACAATCATCAAAAGAATGGCGTCACTCGGCATCACCAAAACCTAAAAAATTTAAAGCTGCTTCATCGGCTGGAATGGTAATGTTGACTGTGTTTTGGGGTAACAAAGGAGTACTTGTAGAAGATTACATGATGAAGGGTACCACAGTCAATAGTGCTTCATACTACAACCTGTTAATAAATAAACTGAAGCCAGCTTTAAGGATAAAACGACGCGGATTTCTGTCAAAAGATGTTTTGCTCCAACATGACAATGCTCGGCCTTGCTCGATGGAAACCAAAGCAGTAATAGAAAAACTTAGATTTGAAGTTATTGAACATCTTCCGTATTGTCCCGATCTAGCACCAAGCGCTTACCATATGTTTGGAGCACTTAAAAGAGATTTAGGTGGGCTGCATTTTCCGGATGATGAGTGCGCACAAAACCAAACGAATTCTTTTCCGATGAAAGAGAGGCTTTGGTTGACAGATGGAAAAGGTGTATTGAGAGGCAAGGGGACTATATAGAAAAGTGATAACATTTTTTTGTCAATTCAGTTATTAAATAAACAAGTATAATCACAATCCCGATTTCATTTGAAACAGCCTCGTACAAAAGGATATTTTCGCAGAACCACTTCTCGAACATCTTTGCTTAACCTGCATAACCTGGTAGTACCCCGAAAAGAAACTCTTAAAGCTGAAAATTTTAGAAGATGGAAGATGGGGTATTCGAAACAATCTTCTGCGTACCATCAGTCCAACCTTTATTTACTATGTCGTGCGTATCGAACTATCCTTCATCTAACCAAACAATTGACCGTTTCTCTGATCAATAACTCGATTTTAGTAAGATATTCTTGTCTTAACCGCACAATACGGTCACTCTCCATAACGTATTGTTTGTTTATAGCTCTGGATGGAATCCCTATACCCATCATTAAATTCTTTTATAGAGAAGAAGGTGTTTTTTCTATTAATTTGGAAACAGCTTTCTACAGATAGATCGGAATTGTTCTTGTAAAAATCATGAATAATATCTCGTATGCTATATATGGTTGCCACATAAGTTGCCTAGTTACAGCTTCTTTATGGTTTTTGTCACATGCTCTTCTTATAACGCGATGCACAGTTCTATTCGCAACTTCTGTCAGTTCAGAAACACGTTTAATATCGCCATAATTACTATCAATTATTTATTTATCGCGCTTTAAGTTCTTCTAGACCTTTAAAATAATTATTGCCCTTCAATAGAATGGTGACAACGTTTTTCCTTCCTTTTCTTCAATCTGTTAAGTATCATGAACGCTATATTACTAGGATCTAAACTTGTAACATCAACTTCTTTGTCTCTTATCACGATCACTATTATTACCGCAACCAAAAGGTCCCCAAAGAGCTATGATAACGCCATACATGACTAAAATGAAAATCTATGTAACACTACTACACCCTACAAATGGACAACTACGACTGCCCCAACGCCTTAATTTGTGAAAGTACAAAAGTCCAAGTCATTAAGCCTAATTAAATGACTTGTCTGAAAAACAAACAGAAAGATAATTTTTTTAACTGAAGACGTACCTGAAGACTAGTTACAGCAATTAAGTTCTTTTGTTACGGTATTGCACATACTACTCTGAGAGGAAACGACAGCTAAGAATGTCTTATAGATTATGTCATATTCCACTGGTTAAACTTTACTGCATTACATTTGGACATAAATCGCAATTTTGTAAAGTGTCAAAATTAATTTTCATTTTAGCAAGGTTATCCTTTTTCATTGCGCTACTACAAATTCGCTCGCCGATAGGGCACACTGTTTACGTCGTTTCGTTTAAATATTCAAGAAAGTTCTGCTAAAATAATGCACGAGAAGTAATTAAAGATTTTGACGGTGGGGAAAGGTTGCTATAATAAGAAGGTGAGGTGTTACATTCGCTTTGTAGGGAGTGTTAAAGACGCGCGTTGACAGCGTATTAAAGATGCGGTTTGGTTTGACGAATAACAGCGCGTGTACTAAACAGAAACCGAGTGGATGCTGTCAGCTGAAAACAGACAGGAGCCGGTTACGTTTCCAACAATGCGCCAACGTTATCCGATCAAAAAATTTTAAATCCATCGCGGCTCTATTACAGAATAAACGACAGGGAAAAAATGTAATATGTCCACTTTTCGCTGCCTTTTTTGACGTAATACGCCTAGGTACTAACTAATAGTGTATGCCGAGAGAGCTGAATACGACAAGCTTGAACGAGCGTAATCCTCTCTACTTACTTCAAAGGCATTATAGTGGAATTAATAATGAATTATTTGCTGCCATCATCCACTTGTTGACAGAGAGATAGTGATTTCGCAACGGCAGGCGCGGATTTTCCTGCAGCAGTCTAAAATTAAAATTCAAACGCCCCCAAGGTAATCGCCCGCCCGCCATCCACCACCTGAGCAGTTATTTGCCGAAAAGATAAGCCCATTTTGATTCCTACAACAGCGCCATAACTGTTTAACTTCACCTACATGCTTAAATAAGCAGTTTCAAAGTAACCGTAATGCAAAATTAACTCTAAGGCAAACGTTAATTTCCTAGCTCGCGCCGTTCCGTCCCAGTGACAACGTCGGGATTTCTCGGTGTAATATCGGCCTAATGCAGATTTGTAGCTTCTGTCACCGAAACTCCCCCGTCGAGCCCTTCACAGATCGTTACTACCCGCCTGTTTTCTTAAACTCTGCTCTTAATGACGATTTATATCTTTTCAATCGCGGTATAACCAACAGGTTCGCCGCAATGCATACGTGTTGTTTACTGCAGAACAAATAAAAATAACAAAGAGAGACCATTCCAAGGACCCAAGAATCAAAAAGTATCAAGCGTTCAACATCAAGGACGTCGAATTTTGATGAGTAAATTTCATAACCAACAGCAGTATCCTGGACAGTTTTATATAGGTATAATAACTGGTTCTTCGAGCATACAGTACGCCGCTGCTTTCGTGCACAAATTACCATTAGCAAGAGTTCAAAATTGCTTCTGGAATTCAGTCTCTCCCACCAACTTATTTGTTGATTTTCTAATATCAGCCCTACAAGAATAAATATTCGGTTTTCGCTTAATTATTGTACAATCTTTATTCAGCCTAAATCAGAAAATAATTATTCAAGAACACCTAGTGAAGATCTAATTAACCACCTCGATGATTCAAAGAAGAGATAAGAGCAAATTTTAAATGTGATCGTGTTATTCCGCGTGCGAGTTAATTAAAGTGTCGTATTTCTGTATTAAACGAAAATTTTAATAAAACCAGAACGCTGTACATTACAATTTTTCCGGTGTAATTAAAGCAAATACGACCGCGAAGGTGGATATTATAGAGGAAGAGGGATACGAGGTAAAACACATAGTAATTACCATTAGGCGCTCTTTGTCCCGCATTTTGATCGGGGAGCGATGTTCCGGGACGACGCGTGTGTTAGTACAGCGAATTAAAAACGGGTGATCAATAATTACTAAATTACGGGCGATTAGCGTCTGTTTGCACTTGTCACGTGAAACCAGCCATTATGAAATTACCTGGGAGTGGCCGCCGTGTGCGCCGAGACCACTAAATCTATCCCGGGACGTCGGCGAATACACGCAGATAGCTTGATACCACTCCGGTATATACCCACACATTGCCCGGAATATCTTATAGACATCACTCCGGGACTCTAGACTGTGCCAAATTGATACTGACGTTTACAAATTTCCTGCATGCACCGTTCTGCTGCACTATACTACCACTAAAACTGTCTATCTTATAAGGACTGAAATACATCGACATTTTTGTTATAATTTCTAGGCTTCAGTCCTTCATGAACCGAAATTAGAACGACTGACACTAACAACAATTAAAGTTTAATCTTCTACGTGCTTGTGATAGCGAAAATACAAAAACACTCATTAAAAAAGAAGTGAAATAAAAGATATTAATAAAGTAAGTAACTACTTATATACATTTAACCAATACCTAGTTTTGTATTTATGAATTTCAATAAAGTGTGTCTCACTTTAGATGACAAAACCAGCAAGAAAAGTTACAATATGGTCGTTCTTAACATCTACACTAAAAAATATTTAAATGATCAAAAATAAAATAAAAATCTATCCAAGGTTTGGCAATTTAATTCCCGAACTGGTACTATAAAAAGAAACACAATTTAATTAACACGAACAATATCTCATATTTATTCAAAGTAGTATCCATTTACTTACTGCACCATAAAAATTCTAGAAATTGCGGTCTTACTCGAGAAATTCACTGTAATAATCTCATCACCGCAACATAGAATACATTATTTACAGTTTCTCCTTCAAGTATAACTCTATTATGGAAAACGCCCTGTATATTGAATAAGGTTTCGGTTGAAGATCTTTGTAAAACAAACTTTTTCGATCTTGATAATGATTTTTCACAGCATCGCCAAGGCATGCGCTGGTGTTTCATCTCAGGATGATACTAAAACACATGACTGATTACCAGTGCCAATGCAGTTACGAAAATTTCTGAACGAAGTCTGCGCACGGTGTAACTCTTCTCTGTTTCTGCTCATCCGTAAGACTGTTTTCTAACTCTTATATAAAGCTTGCCAAATCGTTTGCTTACTGATGTTCAATTGATCTGCCACCATTCTGAAAGCCATTAGGTCATTGTTCGCCACAATTTGACGACCGGTTCTAGCATCATCTTGAACATCTCAACGTCCATCTATGAAACCATCCAAACAAACTAGTACAGCTTAACCAATATAGCTAAAACTCTGTCCTTCGATTGCGCACAATTAAGGTGGCTTAAATGAGGACAGAGCTAACTCTAAACTTAAACTACGCGTTTGCAATATTGGTACAGTCCAATAAATAATAGCAGTAGCTTGCAAGTTTAACCATTGCATTTTATCTACTGCCACGGCATTGCCAGTGTGCTACGCCTGTGACGTTGTTATGTTCATTTTAAAATGTGCCGCTTTATATGAATTGATTTCTTAATTTGTTTGCCGCTTCGTCAGAATTAATAATGTTATTTTAATTGCAGTCTTATTTTGGGTTACCATTTCTTTTTTGTCTTTCGAAGTTTGAGATATGTTAACAGTTCCTTTTGTGTCAAAATTGCAGACTCTTGTTTTTTCTCGCGCGCGACCTATAGCGCTTCCGAGAATTCACGTGTCCCTTATTCTAGAATATTTCATAACGTTTCGAAATATGGTGCAATTTTTGGGGGGAGAGTGCAGATTCCGGTTGCGTTTTTACGTCAGTCGATCTTCCGCCCTTCTTGGTTCTGAATTTGTTACTGGCAAAAAAAGACCCACGTTGCGGCGCCAATTTATTACGTGCCAATCGAGCATTTTCGACTATCCGTAACCAAATGGATGGAAAACGGCCTACAGCTTAGCTCAGAGGAGTAGGGGGAGTTCGTGAAAATCGCTTATGGGAGAAAATCTTTAGTTGTGTACAGGGTGAGTCAAAATAAGTGGGGACCACCTTCCAAATCCAGCTGATTGTAGGTCCGCGTGGAAGGCCGAGAAATAACAGCTTACGGGAACGGAACTTACCGTGATTGTGCCTCCTCCTATATATTTAAAGCTTGCAAAATTCTTACACAAACAAATACAGAGTACACAAAAATAAAAGAGGCAGTAACTTTTAAAACACATATAATGAAATTATTGGTATGGCGATACAAAACGAAAAGACAGGAAATTGCATTTTTATGAGTTTAAAATGATTTGAACGTCCAAAAAACACAAAACTCGCCGCCGTTGGCGCACAATATTTATGATATGTTAATGAATCTGTGTGGCCAATGGCGTAGAGTTTACAGGAAAAATACAGTATTAATATCTTCTACAATCAACAATAATTAAATGGCGATTGAAGATCGCTTTTAGGTTGCATAAAACAGACACATCCAATATCGTGGAATTTTGCAAGTTTGCGCGAGGAAATAAAAAAAAGGTTTCTTTTTACACTGCACAACCAAAAAATCTGGTTCTTTACCTTGAAGTTCGGAGAAGGCAGGCACAATTCCCTGAGGGTTGATTTCCAAATGCAGGAAAATATGTTGAACGACAGGTTGTTAATCGTTGAACGATAGTAGCAGCAACAGGACCGGTGCTGCGCTTCGAAATTCATCCGCCGAACGGCGATTGGCCAATTCACAAAGAATTGCCTTTTGTTTGGGTTTAAAATCCTAGTGTACTAATATCCGACAATTGTCGATGTGTTGTTTTCAACCTCATGGTAAAACAACGAAACGAAAATTACACCAGGTATACCCGTCGAAAACCCAAGCTGACACTTGCAGCACTCGATATATATTTACGGCCCTCCCCTAAAGATGTAATTTTGGGAAGGTCCGGAGTCAAGAAAGGTGGAAGATCGACTGACGTAAAAACGCAACGGGAATCTGCACTGTCCCCCCAAAAATTGCACCATATTTCGAAACATTATAAAATATTCTAGAATAAGGGAAACGTGAGTTCTCGGAAGCGTCCGAGGTCAAGCGCGGAGAAAAAAACAAGAGTCTGCAATTTTGACACAAAAGAAACTGTTAACATATCTCAAACTTCGAAAGACAAAACAGAAATGGTAGCCCAAAATAAGACTGCAATTAAAGTAACGTTATTAATACTGACGAAGCGGCAAACAAATTAAGAAATCAATTCATATAAAGCGGCACATTTTAAAATGAACATAACAACGTCGATATCTCACCTCACTTCAGCATGTTGTGTCTCGCTGCTTTGTTGAGTTGAGCTGAGCTTAAACTGTTATTCCCGTACGACATTTGTAACATTTCATAAATTTCTGATGGAGTTTTCGCTAATTAACTGAAAAAATTAATATCCATTCGCTACTCCATTACAACTGATAGACACATGCAGTACGCGCTCGCGTCCAGCGTAGAAATTAACAGCTGTTAAATCGTCGCTTAACCACCCTCAATTGATAATAAGGTTAACTATTATATGCTGCTTTACTTTTGGTTTCAAGGTGACTCCAGTGTTGCAATTTAAACTTATTGTTTGATGTTTCCTTAAAATATCACATAAGTCTATTATATTATAAAATGTTGGCAAAAGAACACAAAACGTTTGTTTTGGAATCGTATTTCGTAATAGTGTTAAATTAAAATATGGCTATTGGAAATATCCAATGGAACGCTACATTGAAGGATTTTATGAAATGTATCCTGGTGATGCTGCTAACTTTCCCTACGACAACATCATGTTTCTGCAAAATGTAAGTGTGTACCCAAAATTACAGAAAAGTAAATAGTGTCAAATTTTAAGGATAGATGGAGTTTGGTTTGGTTTGTTTGCTGGCTATAAGTTTTTTCAAAGTTTAATTTTCCTTCCTCCATTTTGTCTTCAGTTTAGTTGGATGTAGTTCGCTTTTTGGGGTGCGTTTCACACCCTTTTGAATGAAATTGTTAGTTTTTGGCCTGTTGGCCAAAAGCTTTTTGTGTTTTAAATATAAATGTAAAATTTCACTCACATGATTGTGTAAAATTTTTTAATTTTGACGTTGCCTGTGATGGCGTTTGCGTTTATTATTTTTTGACTAAAAGAAAAGGTAATGTATTACTATTTTGTTATAATTGACTGTTGATTTGTCTTTTTCTTGATGTAGATTTATTTTTGGGTACGATGATGTAACCGTGGTTACGAAAACGTTCACCTATTTTATTTGTTTATGTTTGTTTCTGTCAGAAGGTGTTTTGCTCCAACACGACAATACTCGAGCGCATTTCTGGATGGAAACCAAGGCAGTAATAGAAAAAATTAGATTTGAAGTTATTGAACCTCCTCCGTACCTATTCTTCCGATCTAGGACCAAGCGATTACCATATGTTTGGAGCACTTAAAAGAGATTTAGGTGGGCTGCGTTTTCCGGATGATGAGAGCGTGAAAAATGCGGTGCATGAGTGGTTTCGCACAAAACCAAACAAATTCTTCTCCGATGGAATAGGCAAGCGGGGACCTATTGAATGACTACCTAGCTCACCTGTTATAGTGCTTCCATAGTTAATAGCGGATTACAGCATTAAATACAATAGGAAAAAATACTGTCTCTCCTTTTCTGTTACATTACTTATATGCTAATTTTAAATACGGAGTTATCAAATCAGAAGATTAAGTTCTGCAAGTAAAAGAAAGATTTTCAGTAGTGTGTACATCTTGAAAGTTATGGCTGCACGCAATAACCATCCATATTCTATACCTTCGTAAAATCCGTTATCGCATAATAATCTGGTTTTGCTGGTAGAGCGGTTGTAAGTAGGTAAACGAGCATAGGCGAAGGGAACTTCATCTTCTGTTTCGGTAACTCGTCGATAAGCGAAATCCTTGGCTCGTATTTAAAATTCGCATATAAGTAATGTAACGGAAAATGAGAAACAGTATTTTTGTTTTCCTATTCTATTTAATGCAGCAACCCGCTATTAACTGTGGAACCACTATATAACACTCCTAGATTTTTTCTGCTGGGTTTATTTAAAAATAGTGTAATAAACAATATAACCTGGAAGATTTAAAAGATCAGATTTGCTAGTAAATTCGTCTGATATTCTTTAAAATGTCCAACACGAAATAATTGTTCGATTTAAGAAATGCATTGAAATCAACGGACATCCATTTGAACATTTATTATAAATGTTTATCAATAGCTTAAGATACTTGTTAAGTTACTATCTAAACTTTGATTTTGTTTTGCATTACTTTCATAATTTTTGTAAATATTTCTCTTAATTTTCATGATGAATATGTCAAATATGTTCATATTTTCAGTAAACTCATGAGTTTACTGAAAACGTTTATTGATTATATTCAAATCTGTTAAAATATACAGCGTGTTGCATTTGAAATACGAAAGTTGGTGTGGTGTTGTGGTGGATTTTGATTTGAGATATATGTAGTTCAAAAAATATCAATTCAAAAATATAAACTGGTGTGTGTGAACTTTTTTCGACAAAAACAATTTTAGTGAATGTATTATTTTCATCATTGCGCCTATTTTGTTTCGGCTATGTAGTTTAAATTCTCTTTCATATTATCAATAATATACAAAACGATTTCAATGTGTATGTTTAGGCACTACACTCAGAGGAAACCGGACGCTTCAGTACGGCCGGTTTGGCGCAGCCTATTTAAAGCCACCGGTTTGGTGCAGACCCAGTTTGGTGCAGAACCGTTTGGCCGTAGACGTTTGGGCTCAAAAGTATATTACAATTCAAAATACTAAACATTAAAAGCAAAGAGTGGTTCCTTTGTTTGAGTTTTAAGCAAAAAAATGCATTGGGCGCCATAGAAACAATATCAGACTCTTAATTAAAATATCCTCCTCCTGTTGCACTTCTAAAATAAACAAATCTACAAACTGTTTAATGAACACAAAATCAAATGAAATTTGCACCAACCTTTTATGAAAATCTCAGAGCCGCTGTTATAACTGGACGAACTGTGCAGACTCGAGTAGCTAATAGCAAAGTGAAAACACACACAAAAAGAAAAACATATGGAAAATCAAATGAATTAAACATACAGAATCTAATTAGTGCAATGCAATTCAACGTTATAAGTGCTTTTCCTTAACTGACACAAGATAATATTGAAATTCATTATTAAAAATAGACATATTAAAACGGCAGGTATTATTTTATTTATTTTTTGAAATATTTATTTTTGTAAATAAAAGCCCACCTATTTATTCTTAAATAGCTTGTGTAACCGGAACCTTGATGCAATCCAAAACAATGCTGTCTTGAATTTTTGAATTTGTCAGCTTAGACGCGAACGGTCCTGCAGTACGTGACAAATTCCCACAAACGACCGTAGCAAACACGTCCAGAAACTTGTTGAACAAAATTAGTGAAGTAGAATGTTCTTTGATCAATCCAAATCTCGGCCATGCGTAAGTAAATTAATTTTATTTTTCTTCCTTATTTGTAAATATTCGAAGAATCACTGATAATAACTTGTATTGATGTTTGTAACATTATAACCTCCAAATGTGACGAGGTAAATTTTCATATTGGAGTTTCTTCTTTTATTTTTATAATTTTCTTTTATTTTACTTCCTTTTAATTTATATATTATATTTAGTTATTTTTTATTATTATTATAGATTCGAAGTTTTCAACATGTTACATTGACGTTCACGTTCACTTGTCAAAACAAATTAAAGATTGGCCCGTAAAAAATTGACGACCGAATGAAACAAATGACAAAACCGAAACCAACTTTTAATTTTCCAATTAAATTCGATTTTTTCCGAAATTTTCACAGATTCTCCACCATAAATAAGATGAAAACACTTTGCTTCAAGATTTTACAGCACCTGGCGTGTTTTTTAAGACAAAATCCCTCGATTTTGAGCGCGTTGCCTAGCAACCGCTTACCGCTTACAAACAAACAAATTCTTAGGCGTCCCAATCCGCAAATCAGAAATTGACAAAAATACACACTTTTCTTTATCTCATTTGGTATGCTAACGACAATGCATTTAGAAATTGACAAAAGTTTTTACATTAAATTATAAATAAATTATTAAAAATAACTTCAATGTTAATCAAATATAACACAAAGCTTCCTCAGATACATTAGGACATTACTACAAACATATTTTTCTCAAAAGAAAGGTATTAATTCACAAATTTACAATTTAGTATGTAGCTGTTAAAATGATTACATTTTTACTTATATTTGTTAAATTACAGCTCAAGAATGCACAAATAAAGTTGAAAAGCTTCCTCTATACCTTCCTGAAGATGAATATAAACCAAAACAACCAGCTTTGCTGTCTAGAATCCAAGTTACATAGTCTGTGATGCTGAACCAATGATCGGAAACAAAGAAAATTACATCGTATTTGATTTATATATATATATATATATATATATATAT